>CM021103.1:10786768-10904927 GCA_007115665.2 Sequoiadendron giganteum
AGCACCAAAATGAATATTTGAAGTTTAAGAGAATTTTTGATAACTTATAAGATTAGTAGAATTTCTGTATAGGCTAAGGTCTTCAGTTTCTTTAGTAGTTCAACTAGGTAATTTTTAAATTTTACTTTTATTTGTGCAATTCTATGAGATATAGCCTAAGGAAAGATTTTTTTCAGTAATCTCTCAATAGATGATCTCTCTTTATTACTTATTCAAAATTTCTTGATCATTTGGTCCAGGGTTTTGTCAATCTAAAGTTTGATTTTGAATAAATTGTTGAACACTGTTATATAAGTATTATCTTGATAAATTATTAAAAATGTGGAAAATAGAAATATGAAAATATAGGTTAGAGCTTTGGAAATTTAAACAAAATTTGCAAGAACTATCAGATTAGAGAGCATTTTTTACACAGGACATGTATTTCAGTTAACTAGCTCTATCTAGGTTTAATCGGTGCTTGTATTTGTAATTAGTGTAGTTTGGAAAAGTGTGGCTTACAATACTTGAACCACAGATTATATCTAACCTGGCTTATTTTTACTTATGAACATTTTTGGTTTGAAATTTTAATTACTATTCCTCTTTCCTTGCTGTTTTATAATTTTTGTTTCATGTCATCTTCTTTTATATGGACAGTTTTGGCCATACATTCCCACTTTTCAAGGGAATCAAGCAGTGAATATAACAGATGTGAAACCAAGCAAGCTGGATTTGAATGGAAAGCATTTCTATTGGTATAGGGGCTCTCTAACTACTCCACCATGCACAGAGGGAGTGATGTGGGCAGTGATTAAGAAGGTTCATGACCAAATCTCTTGAGTAATTTTTTTTGCATTCTGTATGATATGCCCTTTCATATCTTATGCATAATATGTTCCATTAAAATTAAACATCTTAGATATGTGTTAGCATTATAATTTTAATTTTTTACCGAAACAGTATGTAAGATAAACCTCTCTCCAAATTGGAAGTGGAAGCTCCCTTGTAACTAAAACTAATCCTGGACGCTAGACTATGGAAAAAATCTGCTTCTCCCCATATTATGTACAATAAATCTCTGGGGTTTTTTCTGCAAAGTGAAACAAACTAAACTTGCCCTATGTTTTTGCCTCGAGTATGTGCACAAGACTGAAATCAGCTCTTCTTTCACAGATGAGATTTTATATTTTGGGACTCTAAATTGTATGAATCAACAACTAATATTGACACAACAATCACTTGTCCCATCGGCTAAAAGCAGAATCCAGCAAGTGTGTACATGAAAGTTTAAGAAATAAATTACTCTTAACAGACAGAGAACAAAAGATTTCAGAATCTGAATAACTGGAGCTGCATACTGTTGAGGGTGGTTTTAGCACAGCCAACTTGCTAAGCAATAATGAGTCATTGCTCCTCTTGAAAAGCAGATTTGTCTACTCCAATGTTCCTTTGGGGTCAGGTCTTGACCGTGATGGACAGCTAAGTGTTTGATGTAAAAGAATCTCAATTAAATAGACTCAGACGTCCCATAATTCATGGATCTAAAAGAAAGCTAATTGAAAGTGAAACTAAAGCACCCAGTCATGATCTGGGGAATAACTAAAACTAAACTGAAAAGTTTATACAAAACTGAAAACACCATGCTAACTTTAAAGTTATCACTTGGGTGTTGTAATTTATTACAAAATTTATTGAAATAAAGTAAAATTCAAAAGTCTGACTAGTCTTGGCTAGGAAAACTGTCGAAGGAAAAGGTGATGACTTCATTCATCACATACATTGAAGGGCCCTGGTAGTACTGCAATTTGACCCTTTGTGAAAATGCTAAGCTCTCAATCTTTTCCTGTAGAGTGGTAAAATCCGCCAACTCATCTTGAAAGGTTTGCAGTTCCTTCTTCCTAGTCATCACTCATTCAATGGCCTCTTCAGTGACTTGACCTGAAGTGGTCCTCTCAATTCTTCAATCATCTTGTTGGGAGAGGCAATTAAAGATGGAGTTTCCTAGAATGTGCATACCAAATTCTCCACAAAATGCTCAATCTTTACCATAGCCAGTTCGGCTAGGCCCCTGTTATTATTCAACTTGCTCTTGCATTTATTTAGGGTTTTCACCCTCAGTTGTGCTTTCTTTAACCATTCTCCAGGCTCATCCTGGTCTTCTTCCTCTACTACAGCTGCCTTTAGCAAGTTCTCAGAGGGAGTGGCTTTTATTCTTTGCAAAATTGGGATGTAATCCTCCCATACCATTAATTCCTCATCTATGCCCACCTCTATTTGGTGTGCCAAGCTATCTTCATCACTGATGCAGTGATAATATTTTATTACTTTCCTTAAATTTCTGCCTGCTAAAGCTACAAAATCCTCTCTCCACTGCTTAGCAGTAGATACCCACCCCTCAGGATCAGGGTGTAGGGCTTCACCTTTTAGTGCAGCCTGCAAAACTAGCTCAGGAGAAATAACATCAATAGGTCCTATCGAGTTATTGACATATGCTGTTAATTGAGCTGCTTGAGACTTAAGCTCTTCTTTAGTGTTCTCATCTTTTTGCATTCTCTTCAAGATGGTGGAGACAGCCATTTGCAGAGATTGCTGCTCCCCTTATCTCGTTTGAACACCTAGTTTAACCTGCCTGATTTGATAATCCTTTGACTACATGTTTGATTCATACTTATCAACTAGAGGGACGACTATTTGAGCAATTCTATTTCCTTGCTCGTCCATAGTGAGAGCAAACATTCTTCTTGACCTTTTCTTTCTTTTAGCCAGTCGGGGATTGAAAGGCCTCTGTAAGGATATTGAGGCTCTTCTCTTCCTCTTCTTGCACATTTGTCCTCTGTCTCTTTTGTTTGGTGTGTTTCAACCATATTGGAATATTTGAAGAGACTTCCCTTTGAGGGGAAGTAATAATCTCAGTATTGTGTGAGGCTTTAGAATTATCTTGTTTTGCCTCATGTTGCTCCACATCTTCTCTTATTACTTCTTCTTCAGCCACCTGCTCATTTTGAACCTCTTTATTTGGCTCAATTTCTCCTCCATGTATTTTTGTTATATTTTCTTCCACAGGAACTTCTTCCCAGACTTCCTTTTCTGCATTTACTTCTTTTTCAACCACCTCCTTGCTCTGAAATTCTTCTCCTTGTGTTTGTAGTTCATCTTCTTGGAGAGGAGGAAGAGGAGTATCACATGGATGAGATGGAGGAGGTGGAGGAATGGGAGAAGTGGTCATATGAGGGGGAGAATGTGGTGGAGAAGGTGGAGGTGTTGTAGAGACATGGGGTGGAGAAGAAGGTGGAGGAGATGGAGGAGGAAGACTAGGGTTCTGTTGTGGAGGAGGAGATGGCAAAGGAGGTTCATGGGGAGGAGATGAAGGAGTGGGAGTTTGGGTAGATGTGGTCTGTGATGAGACCCTCGTTCTTTTCCTCTTTATTATAGGAATTTCTTCCTCAACATCTTCTTCACTAGATCCTATCTCAATTCTTTCCTTCTCCTTTCTCTTTTTAGAACCAGCCTTTGAAGATGATGGCTTTTGCTTCTCAGCAGCAGCAGATGAACCTTCACCTGTCTTTGATGTCTTTGTTGAAGGTTGGGGTTTAGGTAACTCCATCATTGGGAACTAGGATGCTAACCATCTTTGTGAGCAAGCATTGACACTTGCTGCCCTAGTGTCCATATTATCATCTTCTTGGATTGAACAATCTACATTGTAGATTGGTTGGTTAAAAATGCCCTGTCCACTGTAAATGGGATCTAAAACTTTCCCATTTTCTTTTAATTCCTTGGACACCTTGGCCACATTGCAGTCCTTAATCATGCTTACTGTCAGCCAACAATAATCCTTCATTCTTACCTCAAACTCTTCTTCACAGTTGGCCCAGTGGTCTTCTAGGGTAGACTCATGTTTGAAAAAGGAGCCAATTACTTTACTGATTTTACCAATAGGGCCAAATTTGGCCCTAGGATCATTGCACATCTCCATGGTGTACATTGCCAATTCTATCTCTGCATTATTGGCATTTTGCATATTGGCACAAGAGTATACCCCTATCTTCATCGGGAAAGAATATCCTGACTTATGCTTGCCAACAATCAATTTGTGGATCTCTGTTACTTGTCTACACAATTCTAATAGGATCATTTTGTCAGTGGGGTACCTTGATAGTTTTAGGGGAGACTTATGGAAGCTAGCCACTTTGATATATGTAAAGGTTTTGAATTGGATAATACCATTTCCCCCAATTCTTCAGTTCTTCCATGGCTTCTAGAGAAATCCTTCTTGCAAAATCACCTTCCACTCATTTAATAATGGCATTGTAGAGGAGATTCGACACCCTCAAGACAACGAGGTCCAAAGGGGCAAATAGTCCTCAACTACCTTAGGGATCAAAGCTCAGGTGATGGGATGAGATAAAGAAGAGGTTTATTTATATTTTATCTAGAATAAAGATAAGAGAGTTTTAGGAACTGAAAGAGCAGGTTGCAGAGGTCTTTTGGACAAACCAGCAAGCTCTCGGCCAAGGACAACAATGCGACATGTGGACGTCCTTGCGGCTCATTGTAGTCTCGCACGCACGAAAATCGAACTTCACAAAAAAATGCAAATAACCTACTGACTGTTTGATAACTAAAATCTCGAGAATAAACTGAAATAACAAAAAATAGCAGAGATGAAAGTAAACTAAGTTAAGTAAAAAGGAAATGAGAAAGATGAAAAAGAAGAAAGGGGACACTTACAAGAGGTCCAAGAATGAAGCCTCTAGCAAAGCTATAACTTCAATACCTGCACATATAAGAATGAGAAAATGGTTGGGGTTGTTTAGGGGCTTTCCTTAGTCAAACCCCCGCTTTGGTGTTTCCACCTCCACGGGTAGCTAGATAGATAGATAGATCAAAAGATAAATAAACAAGATGATAAATGCATAGACAAGGGATGTGATAAATCTCAAGATGCTCAAAGACACAAGACATAATAGATATTACCTGCGAGTCTTGAGGAAGCCAAAGAGAGAGAAAGAAATTTGTGAGAGCCAAGAGAGCTGTAAGAGCAATTGTAAGAGCTTGAGACTACTGTAGCAAGCTATGCAAGCTTGAGAGAAAGAGAGATTTCAAGAGAGAGACCAAGAGAGAAATATATGTTCTAGAGAGATCATTTGGAGTGAAAAGATAGATTTAAAAGAGAGGAGAGGAGGGAAAAGGAGGCTACTGAACCATTACAAATTGTCCCGAACCATTGCCATTGACCTGGGTAGGTGACAAGTGGCAAAATGCTCGGGAATGGCTTTTGAATGCTAAAATGTCTCGAGACACTAGTGCGACACGCAAACATCCTTGTGACGTGCTAGTGTCCAAACAAATCACACTAAAAAATGGTGGGAGATTGGAAAATCATATGGTTAGTGCAAAACTGTCACACAAAGGTAGTTGCTTAAAAGGGGTCTTGAGCATCCTAATGGGAAAAAGGTTGATGCAAGGGGGGCTAAAATGAGTGTACACAAATACTAAGGGAATGGACACTAAAGTGGATACAAAAGTGTAGGTGAAATTGCAATGGTATCCAATTTTTGACACTATAGGCATAGACAAAGTTATCATTGACCACATAATAATTCTTGTAATTTGCATCCAATTTTAGTTGTGGATAATGCTCACGGATCTTCACTTCCCCAAGCTGAAAAGATGCCACCTTGGTGAGCCCTAAGAAAGTTGCTTGAGAGGCTAACAGGTATACCAAATAGGATGTCATAAATAATTTGTTGTTATGCAACACATCCTTAAGTTGTTCATGCAAATTGTTGCTTATGATGGTGGCCCAATCAATCTTCTTATTATCAAATATAAACAACATAAAATGAACCATCCATGGGTAGAAGTCCTTGGCATTGGGGTAGCCATAAAACTTGCTAGGTGTGTGATTTGATCTTTAATATCCTCCCTAAATTCACTCCTATGCTATACTTGAGCCATCTTGAGGGTTTTCTTCCATGGGTTAGGCAACATTTGGGTATTGATGAGATTGAGGCTACTTGTTTCATGCTTCTCAAAATAATTAACTGCTTTCTTCATATCCATGGCATCATACCAAGGGGAAGGGGGGATTTTGAATACCCTCTTAATCATGTCTGAACTGATGTCAAGAACTACCTCTCTAGATGCCCCTAGCATTCTCTTATGCTTTTGGTCATAGTATTGAGCACATGTCAACCCAAGCTCAAGTGATTGCACTATAATTGGGAAGGAAGTTGCCTCCACCAACCTTGATTTAGCCAAGAAAGTGGCTTTGACAAACCTTGTTTCTTCATCATTGATCCTTCAGTGGAATTCATTCATGTCTATATGCCCTAGGTCAGTATCTCCAATTTTTGCATATGGGGAAACATCTTTGAGGGAGGTTGATAGCCTTTGTATTGATACTTCATCTTTTCTCCTTCTTTTGGCATACTTCTTGCATATGAAAACACCATCTATTAGATCTTTGAGGAAAATAACCAAAGAAATGAGCTAATCATCCTTCATTGAATTCCAAAAACAAACAAGTTAATTCAAACTATATTGCAAAATAGAAGACCCTTTAAATCCATATTTAAACCAAAACTTGGTTCATGGGACATCGGGCCTCGGGAATGATCCTTATCACTTGTTAAAAGAGCTAAGAAATCCACCCAAGCATAGTTTGAATACCAATTTAAAAATGACATACTTACTCTTGTTCTTTCGGGTGTCGAGGATTGGGTTTATTCTATACTCTGTGTCCTTAACTAAGTGTAATTGTTAGGAAGAACACCTGGCAACTAAATCCTATGATTGATATTCATTGAGGGTGTTATCTTTTGGGGTTGGGGATCGGGGGTGTTGCTTATCCCTTGTTCTTCCAAAACCCTAAATGTTAAGACATTCACCCGATTCCCGAAATCCGATGTAAGTCTAACCTTTCTTACTAAGTGTTGGGGATTAGGTTTTGGGGGTAAAGAATATCACTTAATATTTTGTTTAATAGTTGATAGGTTGAAATTTTGACATCCGATTCTGAAAAGTGTAAGGTTTTTCTCTATCATTTTCGGGAATTGGACTCTAGAAACAATGCTTGTTCTTTATTGTTTAGAAATTTTAAGTAGTGAACCTACTTGATTACTAGTAGAAGCAAAAATATTCTTTATCGGGAGTCGGGCATCAGAAATGATGCTTAACTCTTTTCTCATAGTTAAGGACAGGGGTAATAGATATAGCTGAAGTCCGACATCCGACGTTATAACTCTCAATATTACCAAGGCATTATTCATCGGGCATTGGGGCGCGGGTTTCACTTCTAGCTCTTGCCACTTCAATCCTTAACGCACATCTATTACACCTGAAACTCAAAAGACGAAAGTGAATTTAGAAAATACTTTAAGGCAAAGGCACTAAATCAGGGAGGGACGGAAGGATATCCTTGAAAGCACAACAAAAAGCAAGATCTGGGCCCCGATATGATGATGTCACAAACATCCTCGATTGGTGTGCTCAAAAAAACAATCCGATAGGGCAACGAGAGGGAAATGAAAGAAACCAAATGAAGAACAACGAAATGGCACAGAAAAAGAAACAGTGAAGAACACAACAACCAACAACGAAACAGACAAAAAAACAACCACACAACGAACCCAACCAAACCAAGCACACAATGAAGAACACACAAATAACTAGAACAAAAAAATTGAAATAAAGGTTTCAGTCGCAAAGCCTACCTGGTATTTTGCACGGGGAAAAAGGCGAATTTAGGCAAACACAAGTGAGCATGAGCAAGCAATAATGAAGAACACCATGGGTACACCACAAACTAGCAAGCAAACTTGAGGGAGGAGGATGAAGGAAGGTTGTGAAATCACGAGGGTTTTTCGAACGGGTTGCAAAGCTCTTCTTTTGATCTCTCGAATTGCACAAATGATAAATGAAACCCTTCGATTTCTCCCTAATATCTATTAAACGCCTACCATTTATGTCCTAATAAATGCACTGCAACAACTCTTAATTGCTTTGATAGGCGAGGTGACCGAGGTGACAAGACATTGTCGTCATTGGGCTTTCAAGATTGGTGATATGCGAAGCGAGTATCTCGACAAAGGAAATCCCAAAAGAGTGAACTGGTGAAAGCAAATGAGGGAAAATGAGAAAGTATCAGGGATTGGGGCCGACAAGGATGGCATAGCAATCCTCAAGATTTCGGAACTCCGACAAGCAACAAAACCACAAAGGGAAGAGAAAGGAGGGAAGAAGGGGAAGGAATAGGAAAACAAAGGGAGGATGGGAAAGAGAGAAAACAAAACAACAACAGCAACAACAACAAAAAGAAAGGGGGAAAAAGGAAAAGAGAGGAGGGGGTCCCCATTTTGCCAAAAAGCAGAAAAGCAAAATGTGGCATGGGTGCAAGGCACAACACATACAAAGCTACAAATTAGATGAAAAATAATGGCAATACAAAGCTTGACAATTTTTTTCACTTTCTTTTCAATCAATATAATTTAAATACAATGATCATAAATGCGTGAACTCAGATTTTGAACAATAATTTCAGCAGCACAAGGATAGCATTGATTATCATTAAGAAAATATTGTGCATTAAACACATATTTATAAGTTTAAAAAACAGTGTTTTGGGGTTTAAGGATAAACATGTAAACATGGAATAATTAAAAAAAACAAGTTTTTAAAGCTCACCCACTACAATAACTGAAAATTTTGGAAATATGGTACTTTAAAGCGAAGGCTAAAAAGTTTGGTTAAAAGCTGATTCAACTAACAAAAACTAAACCTTCTAGAATCTGCCCCCAAAATAGAACTCCTCCTCTAAACATAGAATCAACTTAAAATAGCTAATCTAAGAGTTCCTGTGTGTGGTGAATCTAGAGTTGGTATTCTCTCCTTCTCTTAACCATTCTGAACTCTATCAATGAAACCTTTTACTTCTTCATTAGCAGGCCTTGAAATTACCCTCTCTTATGAGCTTATCATGCACAAAACCTTTGCATTCTTCAATCATTTTTTGAGTGCCTGGTATTTCCATTTTTTGCATTGACATTTTTATGCTAAGATTCACCAATTCATCCATGTTATCTAGACCAAACGAAGACCAGCCTAGTTTTTCTTTGACTAATTGGTCAGATTCAGCCCTCAGTTCCTCCACATTACTTTTCAGAAAATTTACATGGGATTGATGAAACAAAATAGATTACGGCTTGTCATGTGGTGTGCAATTTCCTCGTATGCTCTTTATACATTTTGATTGCAGTAACCCAAAGTTCTGTCACTAACT
Organism: Sequoiadendron giganteum; assembly: GCA_007115665.2. Classification (NCBI taxonomy): domain Eukaryota; kingdom Viridiplantae; phylum Streptophyta; class Pinopsida; order Cupressales; family Cupressaceae; genus Sequoiadendron; species Sequoiadendron giganteum. The sequence continues at coordinate 10,796,034 of CM021103.1, forward strand.
TGTAAGACGACACAATCCACTCTAAAATATGATTTCTTTCAGATCAGCAATTACATGCAATCTAATTAGTTCTTGTGTGCCCAAGGATACTATCGGCTACTGACAGATATAACTGCATTGGCAGCAAGGGGTAGACTGTAATGGCATGAGTGTGTTCACAGAAACCTCTTATGTAAACTTAATGACCATTTACATGATATATTATTATATATAGTAATTAATATATTTAATTCAAGTATTTAAATTATATCTTTTGTATTTTATTTTAAAGTTAATAATTGAAATAGAACATAATGTAAAAGATATAGATTAAATAATTAATATATTTAATTTAAGTATTTAAATTATACCTTTTGCATTATATTTTCAAATTAATAATTGAAATAGAACATAATGTAGAAGATATAATTTAAATGATTAATATATTTAATTTAAGTATTTAAATTATATCTTTTGCATTATATTTTCAAATTAATAATTGAAATAGAACATGATGTAAAAGCTATAGTTTAAATGCATTACTTATATATTAATTATAAATAATAATTAATTTAATTATGGCATACACAAATTCACTGCCAGCAATTCACGGACAGAAAATTCACTGCCAACAATTCACCGCGGGAAAATTCACTAACATGACAAATTCACAAGTAAAATTCACCACCAGCCATTCACAGCCGCGGAAAATTAATTGCATTAATATTTTTTAATATATATTTTGAAAACTTTGAATTTTTTTTTTTGCAAAAGAATAATTTGATTTATGATTATATATTAAAAAATGTTAATGCGGTTAATTTTCCATGGCGGTGAATTGCTGGTGGTGAATTTTACTTGTGGTGAATTTGTCATGGCGGTGAATTGTTGGCGGTGAATTTTCCGTCGGTGAATTGCTGTGGTGAATTTAACTAGTCTCTTTAATTACAATTATTTCCATATAATAAAATACACAGATATATTATTTTGATTGGGATAAGATGAAAATAATAGACACATGCACACACATACACAATTTTGATTGGGAAGGTGTGGGGTAAGATGAAAATAATACCAAAAAGTTTTTCTCTAGATTCAGTCAGTAGTTCACTATCTATCCAACAATTAATCCTTTTCACTGTCTATCCGTTGGTTAGAAAGATAATCAACAACCTTGTTGCTCTCCCTATAGCAGTGTTGCACACGCGCACGCACACACACATTATTTTGATTGGGAAGGTGTGGGGCAAGATGAAAATAATACCAAAAAGTTTTTGCTCAAGGATGCTGCTTGTCCCATATGTTTCCAAGATTCAGTCAGTAGTTCAATTCACTTCCAACAATTAATTCCTTTTCACTGTCTATCCCTCGGTTGGAAAGATAATCAACAACCTTGTTGCTCTCCCTATAGCAGCGTTGAATGGAGAAGGATGATAGATTGTCAAAAATATCCCATGCCTCATTGAGTACACACACCCACACACACACAGATATAAGTGTGGGATAGTGGCGTACTTCCTTTTTTATTTTTTATTCAAAATTGAACAAAAGAAGTGCTTCAGATGCACAAACCAGGAGTAAACAAGACACGAACAGACGAGAACCTCTACAGCAAGAGGTTGGTGAAGAGATATACTGATGCTGACAAAGATTGCTAGAGGTTGCTAGAGGCAGCAGAAGTGACTACAAGACACTGATGAAGAGAAACTGAGATGTTGCTTAAGATGAAAATAATACCAAAATTTTTGCTCAAGGATGCTATGTGTCCTTTATGTTTCCAAGATTCAGTCAGTAGTTCAATTCACTTTAAACGATTTAATCCTTCTCTGTCTATCCCTTGTTTAGAAAGATAATCAACAACCTTCTTGCTCTCCCTATAGCAGTGTTGTATGGAGAAGGATGATACATTGTCAAAAATCTCCCAGGCCTCATAGAGTACGTTGTTTATTTTCCAGTTGGACGGCTGTCTCTTTCTAATGCTCATCATTATTGCTATGGAGTCCTCTTCAATGACAACAGAGTCAAGGTTGCAGAATTTTATCAAATGCAGGCCCATGATGATAATATTAGCCTATGCTTCGCTATTGGTGCCTGGCTAGATTCTCCTAGAAAGTAGCTTTCATTAAGTTTTTGTTTGAATCTCTGATGATGCATCTAGTCCTTGATGGCCCACGATTGCCCCTAGATGCGCCATCAAAATTTAGCTTCCATCAAAATTTAGCTTGACCATGCCAATGGGTGGAGGGATCCATTTGATTTGATTTGGTCTCTTGATGTAGTTGTCTGGTTAAATCCAGCTATCCTTGAACAAGGTACAACATTATGAAAAATAATTTATATAAAGTAATAGTTAATTTATAATGATAATATATATATATATATATATATATATATATATATATATATATATATTGATGTCTCTTGATGTCTTTTAGATGTATATATTTAAGATATCTATACTAGTGACATTCCCACAATTATAAGCATTAGTCATCATTACATTTTCAAGCTCAGCCATGTGCTCCTGGGCTCTTGTGTTACATGGATTTTCTTCAATATCTCATGTGCTTCAACAACGATTTTTCAGCCTCTTATCACATAAACACCCATTCCATTGTTGACTACCTTTGTCTGGTGACCAAAATATCCAGCTGTTTTCTTTGTGTGCTTTCTTCAACTCCCCATGGTGATGAATATTGACAAGATTGGGATTCAACCAAAGGATTGACCAAGTGTGCAATGCAGGCTCTCAATTCTTTGTTTTCTGCTTTAGGGCTGCCTTCTCTTCACCCTCTTTTGGTACCCCATCCTTGCTATTATTTGTTGCAAATTGCAACATCTCCTTGTCTCCTTGCCTATTAGAAGGCCCTGGGTTAGTATGTATGATCTGAAAATTAGCAGCTGGCACATCTTGAGCATCCTTATCTTTTGGGAGGTATGGCTGTTTTAGCTTTATTCTGCCTCACTTCATTTTTCTAGAATGTGGTTTGTCTCTTAAAATTCCTGATTTCTTCTTTCTGCAACATAGAAGATAACTCCCAAATTAAGGGGATTTGGTTTCTATTGCTCTTCCCGTCTTGGGGAGTGATGCCTTAATCCCCTTTGGACGATCCTTGGCTTGTTTCTCATGAGCTTGGATTGGGGGGAGAAATTTTGCCAAAGTTAAACAAGAGACTCGGTGAAAAAGATGTATAAGGGGAATGTGAACTAGGAACATGAGATTGTGATGAAGATAATTGTAGTTGGCCGAGAGTGATTATATTGTTTAAGTCGGCCAATTAAAGTAAATAAATAAACTCTAATGTATGTGTTGACGAGTGTTTTATGACCGCACCAACACAAAATAAAGTTTCCCAACGGTTACTCTATCCTCTCTTGAACAAAGTATTCTGCATGCTAAGATTGCTAGAAAGATCATACATTCAACTCCAAGGTTCCTTATGCAGCGGATATAGTCTCAGTTGGCCTGGTGTGATTTGCTTTGCTGGTTATTCCAAGGGGACTTACACAATTGTTTGATCAAAAGAGAAGAACTTGCAGGACATAGATGATTTACCGATGATGCTCAGGTTCCTAAACTAATCAAGAAAATACTGAAATTAAGGAATAGGGATTCTACTTTCTACTCCTAAATGCGGGACACGAAGATCAATTTCAGCAAGCTTCGAACTAGATTATGCTTTGCTTCCCTTTGGACAGCCTCTACAGAGCCGGTGCAATCTTCAAAGGATAACGAAAGATTTTCAAACTATGACCCGACATGCAAATACCATCACAATGATGCATACTAACACTTGAATCATAATTGAAGTTAAGTGCAAAAGTACTCCAGTTGACCATGCAAGGCGAACCCACCGTCAGTGAGCCCGCTAGTGGTATGGATAAATGAAGCTTGCTCAAACTAAACAATGCATTCTACAACTACCAACTACTTGCATGAAATGAAACCTACTTAACTTTAATCTACTTCAAGATCCTAAGTGAATCGGAAAGATGAAAAAGCATTGCTAGCTACTCACAACAAAAGATGGAATCACCAAGCAATAAGAACTCTTTATATTATGAGAGTGCTCACAACAACTTCTTACAAAGTCTTTAAATGGAAAAACTTTCTTTCCTCTTCAATCTAAGCTATGCTAACTTCTATGCTCTACTCTCTATCTATTCTCTAGCGTCTAGTTCTAATCTAATGAATTACAAATGAAGGGGGATGCCCCTTTTATATCTAGCTCAGTCCAATGGACGACTCAAATTTGATTACAATGAAGGATTCAGATTGAGCCACATATGCCCTAATCACGACTCTGCCCTAAAAACCGCCACAAAGAGGAGTGAGGTAATGAATGAGCCCAAAAGATTTTCCACTATTCCGCAGAAACCAACATGAGCAATTAATGCCCACTATCATCAGAAGATTCTCGTCCAAAAAGACTTTCTCTGTTTTGCCTACCAATTTTGTTGCACTAAGAGGAGGGTAAAAGAGTTTCTAAGATTGTCTCCACAGATAATAAAATTGATAGGATCCGGAGTTCAATTGCTCAGTTGTTCGCTTTCAGCCCACTTGTTTTAATTCTTGGACGCATTTCTTCCTTGTAACTTTCATATTTCTCTAGCCCACTGCCTTGGGCGCATTTAGCCTCTTTTGCATCATGTTCTTAATGCCTTAGACAAATTTCCCTCGCCATTTCCCTTTGCCTTGGGAACTTTTTCACCTAACCTCTTCATCTTTACCTTGTCACATGCCTTCCTGAGTTGGGTGCATATTAGATGTTTGTGGAGAAATCTTAACACTTAGCCGTTTCTTCCAACATCTTCCTCTTGCAAATGAGACATCATGGAGGAGTTTTGCACATGTAGCTTTTTCCTCTTCCAAAGTTGTAATGTTATCCCAGAGTACTTGTTCCATCACCTTAAGTCATCATTCTTTGGTTTGGCATTTATCCTGCAAAACAAATAAAGAGAAGAGTATCAAAACGCTTTATAATATAAAATCTCTTTACTTACCCAATTTCCATGTTTTGATTTCCAAGGTTTGCTTGACCTCTAGATCTGATAAAATTCATAACTTTTCTAGCAAACTTTCATCATGGGCGCATTGTGTTCATTTCATGAGGTCTTCCTCAGGGGCACATCCACCACCTTGTGTTCGGAGTTAGTGCCTTGGAAAATTCTCCACCTTGAGGGTGCATTGAATGCTTGATGCTTGGGCTTCATTTCATTCTCAAATTCTTCATGCCTTAGACAAAATTCACCGCATCTTGAGCTTTAGGTGCACTTGACCCCTTCTCACTTCTTTTTTTATGCCTTAGAAAATTCAGCCACCTTGTCTTACCTTAGGCGTATATGGGTGTGTCTAGTTTTATTTTCACCACCTAGAATTTCTTCAAGCCATGCATCTTCATACCTTGGGCGCGTATGACCCTTTGTGCTTTTGCTTTTGTGACTTGGAACATTTTCAAACCTCATTTCCACCATGGGCGCATTTCACTTGTCAAGCATCCATTTTCAACCCTTAGCCATTTCTAGGGCGCATTTCAAGGGATGGAGTTCACGACTTAAGCAAACTTCATCCAACTTCGTCAAGGGCGCATTTGGAGGTGTCCACTTCTGTTTTGAAACACTTAGAAAGTTTTCTAGCTTCTCATTACAAATGGGCGCATTTACCACCTTGCACCATCATCTTCAACATTTAGAAAGTTTTTTAAGTCATCTCCTCTGCTAGGGCGCATTTGAAGGGTGCTACTTCCATTTTTTGACTTGGAAACCCTTCTCAGACCTTTTGCTCATGATGGGCGCATCTAGGGGGTGGAGCTTCCATTTTACAACACTTAGAAAGTTTTCTAACCTTCATGCCATCATCTCTTCACTTGGGCGCATTTCAAGGGGTAGACTTTTGTTTTCATACTTAGAAATTTTCTTAACACCCCCATGCTTACCTTGGGCGCATTTCCACCCTTGAGCCTCCATTTGATGCCTTAGAAAATTCCTCAAACACCTCCTTACATGATGGAAACATTTCATAGGTAGAGCTCTCATTTTAACTTGCCTTGGGAAATTTTTTCCACACAACTCCACATCTTGGGCGCATTTCACCTAGTGAGGTTTCATTTCCCTCATACTTAGAAACTTTTTGAGTTGCTTCATGCTCATGGGGGCATTTGAGGAGGCATGCATTTGTTTTCACAACTTAGAAATTTTTTCAACACATCCTCTTCTTGAGGGCGCATTTGAGGTGGGGTCAGGAAATTTCAATGCCTTAGAAAGTTTTCAGGCTTCCATGATGTCTAGGGTGCCTATAACAGGTGATGCTTCCATTTTTGATGATTTGATCATGTCTGAACACTTAGTCAATTTTGTAGCTAGCTCGCCCTAGCTTTCTATTTTTAGTAAGCTTTTGATTTCTTGACCTTGGCAACTTTGTTTGACTTGAAATTTTCACCACGCGGTCCTCATCACTTGGTGAACCTGTTCACACCTGCCTCTCGCGCTGACCTGCTATTTATAGCCCCATTCTGGAGGTGACTTACTATAAATAGTAAGTGCTTGGATCACGCTCAAATTCCACTAGTGGATTGCTTAAAGGATGCTGATTGCGATGGGATACATCAGTTTTTGGAGATTCTGGCCTTTTACCCCTCATTTTGAGTCCCGAAGCTGGAAAATCCTAATCTAACTTGCATGTGCCTCAAATGACCTTCGTTTGACCCCATTTTTGTTGCATGCTGCCTAGTTCGTGAAATTGAAGTGTCAGGGAGTGTTGGAGTGAACTTGCTAAAAATAGTAAGTGCTTGAAAAATGACCAACTAACTGCCGAATGCATTTGCATGTCACACTGCTTGAGAGATCTTAGAAAACCCAGAAAAACCCAGTAAACTGGTCTACATGCGAGTACTGGCTAAAAATAATAAGTACTTGAAAAATGATCAACTTGGCTTGCATGTCACATCGTTGCGAAGCTCTCGAAAAACCCATAAAGAATATTCTGACATGCATTGAAAAATCTTGCATGCAAACTCTGAAAATTGCCTCTGAAGCTGGAAATGCTAAAAATAGCAAGTTGTTTGAATTTGCTCAAATTTTGCATGCAAGTAGTTTAAAGTGCCTTGAATATGGTGACGTACTCAAAATTTCCAAAATCCTAAGGAAAATACCTCAAATTAAGTACTTACTAAAAATAGTAAGTTGTTAGAACTTAGTGAAAATTTGATAGGGTCCTACTTGAAGCCTCTTGATTGTAGTACCAAGCTCAGATTTCAATTTTCCAACTCAATTTGACCTCAAATTAGCTTGAAGTATGAAAACCCTAATTTCACAGACTTAGCCAAAATTCCAACTAGGTCAAATAATGGGACATCCCCAGAAGGATAGAAAGATTAGAGAGAGAGATGCAAAACAACCCAAAACCAAAGCCCAAAGACCAGAATGGAGCAAAATTTAGGGGGTCCCCATTTTGAATGGGGTGATGTGTGAAAAGGTCACAATAGTATGCAACAAATATTTATATTACATGTATTGAGAGTTAAGTCCTCGACCAGTTTTGATTAGTTGTAACCAGTGTTCCACGGGGTTTTGGGGACGGGGACAGGGGGACAACAGGGGACGTGTTTTCGAGATGTGGGGACGGGGGGCCTATGTTTGGGAACGACAGGGGGACGGCGGGGGGACGACGGCAAGGGGGTAGTAGGGTGTTGAAATACATATAGTACTTTAAAAGAAAGTTATAAAAAGATGTATAAGTATAAAAATTATACATCTTGGAGACAACTAGGAGTCCCTTAAATGTCTTGAGGACACCCCAACGTCCTAAAAATCCTATTAGCGTCTTGGAGACAACGACACTAGTGGTGGGATGGTGGCGTTGGTGGTGGCCTGGTGGGGGGACGTCTCCCCCAAGTCCCCAAGTCTTCGAGACGTCCCCCTCTAGGAAACACGAGGTTTTTTGGGTGGGACGTGTCCCTGCGGAACACTGGTTGTAACGAGTGGTTCTCGATGGTTGGTGTTCTTAACCACCATTGACAGCTATATATGTCATATTTCATTGTAGTCGGGGACATATCATAGAGGATTGTATATTGTACTTATTGCCATTAATGAATGAATACCATTATTTTGTGCATATACTATTGTGAGTATTGGATATGTATGTTTTTTATTATGTTTTTGTGACTTACATTCTCATTTATTCCATTAATTTGTCAAGTCATTCCTGTGAGTAAACATTTAGTGCCGTTGCTAAATTGAACCCTCGTACACATCACATAGATAGGATGATGGCGTCATAATGGGTTAGCCAACCGAAGAGTTGGTATAAGCCAATGAAGACAAAGAAGACGAGTTGACAAAGGATCTCGTGAATCTGTGGGATATCTTGTTGTGGGATCACGCACGAAGGGAGGCTCTCAGGCGAGAGGTCCCTCAAGCAGTTGTCTAGGACAACTTGAGTGTCAACCTAGAGGTCAACCACCTCCTCAACAGATTGTTGAGATTGCTCGCATGTCACTTTATCATGCTCTAGGATCTTCAAGCCAATAGAGACCGAGAGCAAAGGTGACAACAAATACTACATCAGTACGAAGAGAAACAAATGAGAGGAGGAAGAACGCGACACTAGTCGTAGGCATACTCCCGAAAATTAATGCATGTACGACCAAACAAAGATAAGAGTTGAATCCCAAGTAGACTAGAACTATCTGAAGAACGGGTACGAAGATCACTAAGAGTAAGAGAACAAGAAGATCGACAAAGAAGATTAAAACAAATTGTCAAAGAAACAAATCAAGACCTTGTTGAAATAAATCAAGACCTTGCTGAGCTAAACTAGAACCTTGTCCAAGAAGCAAACCAAGTCACTTTCGAGCAACTGTTTGTAGTAGATGAAGAAAAACATAAAGATGCTGAAAATGAATTAAACAAGGAACTTGAAAATAGTATACGTCGTATTTGGGAGTTATCCATATCAGAAGAAGAATCGAGAATTGGAGGATCCGAACCAAAGACCCCCAGATGGGAGTACAAAAACGACCCCAAGATACCCAAACGTTGAAAGTGGATGAGTGAAAGACTCAAACATAGCTGTGAGTGCAAGAGAGGCACCAAAATGTGTCGAGAGAAATAATCCAATAAGGTCTAACGTACAAGGACATCGGGGAAGGAAGATGGTAACTCCGCTAGCCAGGCCAAGTGTCGAGAGGCAAAAGCTATCAAAATTCATGGGTAATGGGTCAAAGGATCTAGTACGACATTGTAAGACATGTGAAACTATATGGATAGCAAATGGGCAAGAAGACAGATTATTTGTTGAGAGCGTTTCTAGCGACTCTCAGAGGCATAGCAATAGATTGGTACACAGAACTAGAAGTGACACAAAAAGCCACATGGGGAGCACTAAAGAGAGCATTTCAAGAAGAATTCAGGCTTCTGAAAGATGATAACGACATTGTAGCCGAAATATACAATATACTAAATAGGGAAAACATGAGAATGTACGACCTTACAATTGTAGGCTCAAGGAGTTGTTGGTAAAATTGGAGAGTTAGTCGGCAAACGGGTTGAAGAAGCATAGAATCGTTGAAGGATTAATTCCCTCATTGTGAAAGAAAATGAAATACTAGTTTAACTCTACTCTAAATGTTGAAGGAGAAGTTGTAGACCTTGCACACTATTTGAAAACAAAAGTGGTTCTAAACAAATCATGTATTAGAGCTTTTATAAATGGAAATAGTCTTATCGCAACAATCTCATACTACTCACTTGACAAATTGAAAATGAGAGTATGCAAGTTTATATAGAGTTCCAAAAAATGAATAAATGGCTCAGATTAAAATGAGCCAATGACTAAGACTGAAATAAATAAACCCTAATTAGGGTTTCCCAAATAACATGAGTGAACTGAGAGTTGACAAGGTGAGTTGGCACCTGGAGCTATTTTCAAGGAATTCCATCCCTATCCTCTCGTGTTGCCGTGTGTTCAATGAATCTAGACACGATTAAGGCAACTTCCTCCATGGTGACCTGCGGAAGCATTCCAATCCGTCCATACTCTCAGTGCATTTGACAAAGACGTCCGCCCATTCTGGCTCAGTCTTCACAAAAGATTCCCGAATGTCTAGGAAGTTCGCCATTTTAGCCCAGTTCTATTTCAGGATAGGCCCAGTGATAGAAAGAATTCTTCTCACACCCTCTTCTCCAAAGCCTCCAACTGCAAGTTGTTCTCCCGAATGACCTCTTTGTCCAGGATGTCGGCCACCACATTGAGGATCTTGGTCTGGACTTCTCTAATCTGCTCTCCTACCTTAAGCCCATCAGCCTTTACTCTTTCCAGGACCTCCCCTCGTGCTGTCAAAGCCCAATACCAGGTGTGGAAATCGTAAGCTGCTCCTGCTGCAATGACGCCTCCATCTATCAACCCTTGCTTTGGAATCCCTTTCAGAATCCTAAGGCAAGGAATTATCCTTTCCTGTACATCCAAAAGGCCATCCCACATTTCTGCCAAGGATACCAGTCTAGAGAGTAGAGAAGCGGCCTGACCATAAACCAAGGTCAATTTCTCCATGAACGTATTGGCTTCTGTGCTCTTGACCGCTATCCACTCTTTAGCCTCCCTAGCCGTGATCGTGTCTTCTTCCATATCCTTTGCTGCCTCTTGTGAAGAGTTTGGGAGAAGGGGAGCTGGCGTGTCATCTTGATCAAGTGGCTTGATCAGATGCTGGATGTACTCTTTCAAGCGCTCAATCTCCAGCTGGCACTCTTTCCTCTTTGCTACCTCCTTCACCAACCTCGACTGATAGTGGACACTGAATTGTCCAAGTCTTCAATTTCCTGGCCCTTCGTGGTTGGACTCAAGTCGATGGTGGTGACAGTGTAGTCATGTGGGGCTATGTCTTCTTGTGGCTTGTCCATTGTTGGTACCGCAATCTGCACAGTTCGGTTGCCATCCTCATCCCTCTGTATGGTTGAGAACTTCTTGGCTAGCTTCCCGACTGAAGTTTGTGTAAGTCTGGCCAAGAAGTCCGCAGTATCATCCTCTTCCGGCTCTTCCACTGGCACCTGTATCTTCATCCTTTCCTTCAGCCAGTTCGGGATTGTGTGCTGTTCCACGCCATCTTCTTCCAGCATACCTTCTTCGTTGGGAGCGTCCAAAATTCCTCGAAGGGCTGAAATCATCCCCTCCTGAAAGTCATCATTTTGGGCGCCTATATCATCATCAGACCCCAGTATTTCTATGCCCGTGCGAGATGGCGGTTCATCATCATCTGACTGAGGCTCCATATTGTCTTTCGGAATCGGAGAAGGATCCCTAATGTCGGCCAACGAAGCGTCAACGATAGCCAGGATCTCCTCGGCGTTTCTAGATGTGGCAGAGCATGAAGACTCTACCCTTGTCTGCTTCTGAGCCGGCTCCTTGCCTACAACTATCTCCTTCCTCTTCCTGGAAGTAGTGGCCTCTATCATGTCTACACCCTGAGACGCCTTTGCATTGGAAGAATATGATTCCATCTCGCTCAGCATATCATAAGTCAGCATCACTAGTGGGGAGTACTATCTCTCAAGAGCACATTTTCTCTTTCTAAGACCTACTCTTTGGTCTTACTAGGGTATTCTTCTCCACCCTACTCAGAGGTCACTCCTAAGACCCCTATTCCCTTATAGAACTCTCCACCAATTTCAAACACTCACCTTCACTCTCACACCCCTACTAAGCACCTTTGGGCTCAACTTTGCCACAACGTTCCCCAAGCCATTCTTGGGACTAGGAATAGGTCTTCCAAGTATTCCTTGGGTGATCTTACTCCACTTTGATCCATCTTGTTGGATTCCTTCCTCATTTATCCATCGGATTCAAGAAAACCTTGTTTTTAGGCCTTGTAGCCTTTTTGGTCAATTAGGCCTCCTAAAACTAGTGTTCTTGAAATAACTCCAAGACTACCTTAAAAAACCCCCAAACTCTTTATGGATTCTCTCTATAGACCTCCTAGGCTCCAAGATTTCCTAGGTTTTAGACCTCCTTGGTGTCCGTACATAGGTTTGTCACCAAACCCCTATTTTCAGGGGTTTCTAGGGTATGTGACACAGTCTGGTTTCTAGAACTTAATTGAGTGCTCTAATGGCCTCCTCTGCACTTCTCCTTGCATACACATGTCCAAGACACATACCCCTACACCTCTACACCATTGATTGGCACAAACCAATCCGTTAAGCAAGCCCTCTTGCTGCTGTTCTGTTCAAGCACCTAGCCAAAATGCCCCTGCACTTGCCTAGAGCTTGATGGTTTTACTAGCTCTCCTGCAAACAAAGACTCCACAGACCATATTTACACTATATACAGGGTCCCCTACTTGATTCCAAGAGGCCATGGAAGTTCAGCCACGAGAATTCAAGTGGGGAGCATCATTTACAAAACTGGCCCTGAATCGGGCAATGAAACAATAGAACACAAGAACTTACAAAACTATTAACCAGTCGTACCAAACTATTAAACCAATGCCACACAAAGTAGTCACATGACACAAATTAAGGATTCAATGCATTAGTTCAGTCCTTTCAATCCATTAATTGACTGGATTAAGGCTCTGTTTCAAAAGCACAGTCAAGAAACTTGTTCTTTCAAGATACAATCCATACTTCCAACTCTTCCAACTCATCCAACTGTTCCAACTGTCAGGTTAGGGTTTTGTCTTAGCTTATATATCCTATTCCCACATGTTGGGACCCTTAGGTCGGGCTTAGAACAACATAATTGCTTCCTAGAGTTTAGGAAAGGTTGTCAAGAGACTCAAGACAACTCTACAGGATGTCCTAAGAATACACACAAAACTCAAGACTCCAAACAAACTTGCCACAACACACACACACATCAAATCAGCCTTGAGACTTTATCAAATAGTCCTTATTACCATGGTGGGTGGTTCTATATCAATTAGTCCTTATTACCATGGTGGTTGGCTAGAATCACCTACAAGCCAAAATTTGCTAAGATCTTTCAAAAGACCTTAAGGTGCTCCTGCACCAGTCACCTTCATCCGCCTTAGTTCCTGAATTTGCTGGTCAACCCACCATTGCGTGTACTTGACGACCAATCTCATCAGCGTGTTCAAGTCGACATGTTCAGGTTTTGACCATCTGACCGCAGGCAATGGCAAGCTCTTGTCAAGGTACGGCTGCACTTGCTTTCCGTCCTCCAACTGATCAGGCACTTAACAAAGCTCGGTTGTCTTGATCAAGCTAACAAGCAGCCTAGACCACATTCTTCGTCTAACCTCGAACTCATTTGCAGCGTCTGCCCAAAAGTCTTCTAATTCGACCCTATGCTTATATCTTCTTCCATCCACAGTCTTAATGTGATGATGTGGGTCGAAGTGGTCCCTAGACGGATAAGTGGCAAAGGGGTAATGCTGTATTTCAAGCCTGGCGCTCTCAGCTGCCTGTGCCGACGAGCAGGTCTCTAGCATGTTCCCTATAAAGAAGGGAAAGGTGATTGCTGCCTTCTGCTTCGTCCTCAGGAAGTTTTGATATTCCTCCAACTGTCGCAGTACTTCGAGCAGGATCATTTTGTTTGTAGGAAAGATAGGCAATCGGTACGGATTCCCAGTGAATCCTTGGATTTTGATATATGTATACCTCAGATATTGGATGAACCAAGATCTGTATTTGCCTATCAGACTTTTGGCCTCATGAGTGAGCCGTTGGTGTGTCCCTCCCTGAAGTATCCTCGTTATGTACATGAGGAAGGCATCTTGTGCCCGCTTGAAGTGGGACTTCTCACTCAACTGCAGCTGTGGGTAGTAGTCGTAAGACTTCAGCTCATTTTCGCCGTTGCCAACTGTGCCTTTGCAGATCAAGCCTGCATACTTGTACGTCCTTGCCAACATGTAGATGACATAGGAACTCATATAGAAAGTCTTGGTCTTCTCCAGGTTAACCAACTACTCATGGAGGTTGTTGCTTATCATGCACGACCAGTTGAACATTTTAACCCCTTCTGTGATATCCTCAATAAAATAATACATCCAGGTCTCGAAGGCTGCTCTCAAAGGGTTGCCCACTATCCTATTCAATAGGACATTAATATCCTCATAATCTTCCTTGAAGTTTGTGCGCAACAGGTTCTTTGGCATCTTTTTGGCTGACGATCTCGGTTTGTCCAGCCATGACTTATTGATGTTGGCGGCACAGAGGTCCAACTTTTCATCATACAGTCTCTTTGCGTCCTCCTTGGTTTTGTAGACGGTCTTGGGATATGTGGGAATGCCAAAAGCCTCCTGTATGGCCAACTCCCCTAGATGAGCCAGTATTCTCCCATCGGGTGCAACAATCCTCCTTTCTTCAGCGTCATAGTGGAGGGCGCATTCTACCATCAACTCAACACACTTAATCGCAAGTAGGAATCCGACAGCTTGAACAATCCTGTTTCTCATCATTCTTCGGGCGATACATGTCGGCAGGAATCTGTCGTGCCCGTACATCCTTTGCTTGAATTCTTTGAGGTTGATATGCCCAAGGTTGGTGTCCGTAATATTTTTCCATTTTGACTATCTTGGACTCCGGTTGCGACCCTTTGTTGGTGGACTTCCTAAGCGCTTTTCTGGACGACTCTCTTTGGTTGGTCATCCACCTGCAAGTATAAAATACTTAACATTAATACAAGACCTTTAAAAACTCTAGTTATTTTGGGGCGTTTACTTGATAAAATCGCACTTTCAGCTTGTTTAGAGTAAATTTTTTCTGAAAAAGCAAGCTGAAAGTAAATAAATTCACCAAGCATTGAATAAATCTCGTGCTAGAATGAAAGTAGAAGTTAGAAAAGAGTAGGAAAGTGTTGCCAATGAATTTCCAAACCTTCGAGATTGTCCTTTGGCTGCAAACGAATTAAAATTTCTAAAAATTTGACAGAGAAAATGCGCCAATCTGCTGAGAAGTGCGATTTTCAGCAAAGAAGTACTTTATTTCTTTCCAAAAATCACATATTCCGACACGAAATTACTTCCTCTACTCACGAAGCAACGCTATTCTCACTATCCTTTCCTTCAAAAATTATTCCTTGCAGATTCGAGAGAGATAACTTCTTCTCAATCGAAATTGTGAAAAATGAGTTGCTGAAACTCATTTTATGGCTGAGAAGTGCGATTTTCTAAAGGAATTGCTTTCTTTTTCTTGAGTTTCTTTCAATTTTAGAAACGTTTTCTCTTCTCCGATTAGCAAGTTTCTAATTTCTCTTGCAGTCCTTGAGGCAAGTTTCTAATTTTCCCATGGCGCCACCTCCGTTTGAGATCTTCAGATTTCTTTTAAAATTTGGCTAAGTGTTGGAAAAATATCGAAAGATATTAAATTAATAATTAAAATTAATTTCCCAACATGTTTAATCTTCGAATCATGGCAAATTTAATTTTACCTAAGGCGAAATGATTTAATTTTCCGAGTAATCTCCAGATTTTGAATTTTTAATTAAAATTCCCTAAGTGTTGGGAAATAATTAAAAATATTAAATATTAAAATTCCAACCTGTTTAAACTTGATACATGGCCAAATTTGTTTGTCCGTGGCCAAATATTTTATTTTCCAATTGTCTTCCTAGCCAAAATGTGCTCAATAATTCGTCTGCCAATTTTTAACTCTTCGGGCGGACTTCTGGCTCCTCTAGACGTTCATACTTAGCCAAAAACTTCATTTTCTCTCTCCTTCTGGGTTGGGTGGACTTGGAGATTTCTTTGCCATTTTGCCATTTTCATTCGTGCCTTAGGAATTTATTCAAGCTGAGAGGGGCAGACTTCACACTTGCCTTGCCAGACATTCCTTGTTCTGTACTCTAGGATTTTATTCCGTTACGCTGAGGAGTGATTTTCGCGCTCGCTTAACCTCTTCTCTCTCTAGGCGTTTCTCCATTTTTCATGCCTTAGAAATTTTTTGTTTTCTTAGGTTGGGTGAATTTCTTCACACTTCTTTGTCAATGGCATATTTTATCCTTGCCTTGTCTATGGCGGACTTGGACTTCTTCCTTGCCATGGGTGCACTTTGGTCTTGCCTTGTCCAAGGGCGGACTTGGAGAGTCTCCTTGCCATGGTGTACTTTACCTCTTCTTCTATCTTGGGCGGACTTCACCCCTTGTCTTGCCACTCACTTGGCTTGGGCGGACTTTGGAGGCTTGCTTCCATTGACTTTTGGGGTGGATTTTGACCTTGCTTTGCCAGGGGCGAACTTGGCTTCTTCTCTCGCCGTCCATCCTTCCTTCCTAGGGCGGACTTTACCCTTTATCTTGCCACTTTCTTCCAGGGCGGACTTCATGCTTCCTCAAGCCATGGGCAGACTTGGAGGCCTCTTGTGCCATGGCGGACTTCAGCCATGGCTTGCCATTGCCTGTCTTTGGCATGCCAAGGGCAAGGGCGAACTTCATGCTTGGCCTGCCATTCCTTCCCATGGGCGCATTTCGCCAGACTTAAGCCATTTTTGCAAACTTTTCACCATTCACCTTGATTTTCATGATGACCTCTGGAGGCGTATTGACTTCATGCTCAGTGGGATCCAAAAATAGAAACTTTCCAAAAATAGAAACTTTCTAAAAATAGAAAAAGCAAAAAACATCCCTAAAAAATAGGAACCCCAGAATGGACTAAAAATGCCAAAAATAAAAAAATAAAAAAGCAAAAAAACAGAATCCCTAAAAAATAGGAAGTGTCAGAAATGACCAAAAGCACAGGTGATCCTCGTCTTCCGGACCTTCTAAGCCCTTCCATGACGTCTAGGCACTCAAACGGGTTCAAACTCTTAACTTGGCCGGACGGACTCTCAAAAACTTATCCAAATTCTGAACTCTAAACTGGCAACACAAAGGACGAAACCAAAACTTGGGGGTCCCCATTTGCAATGGGGTGATGTGTGAAATAGGTCACAACAGGTCTTCCCCCTGGGTTCAGTTGGGTTCTTCTTGGGATCTCCCAGGGTCCTTCCCAGGCACCCCAGGTCTGGGAAGGACCTTGGGAGAACCCACAACGAATTTTGCCGGGTACAGGGGAATAAATAGGAGGACCTAGTAACTTAGGTCATAACGATACACATGTGCTACTATCAATTCTTGACATTGAATTGCAACTGCAAAGGAAGCTACTTTTACCGAATCACTGTCTCTCTATCTCTTAGCAAATTTACTTCCTTGCTAAATCCTCTTGCCTAGATGCAAATCAAGAATATTTACATGACCAAGCAAGGTGTCTTTGACATATAGATACATTCACCAATAGACATTTCAGCAATATTTATATGACTGGGCAAGTTGTCTTTGATATGGATATTCATTCACTAACCTAGATGTTGGCTCAATAACATGCTCTTGGAATTCCATTTCAAATGAGGCCCTAGCTGCCCCATTCAAATGGAATTTGGAAACTTCTGATTTGTGTTGGAAAATGGCCAAAAACTGCTGTAAAGAGTGTGGAAATTGTTACTAAAATTTCTACGCATGCTGAAATTTAGTCCTAAACAGTAACATTGCACAAAAGTTCTTACGATTTGCACATTTCTTGTATTTTGTACTCAGCTTGTACTTTTTGCAAGTCTTGTTTCATTCTGAACAGAAGTGAAAGAATAAAATATTCGTTGTATAAATCATCATTGATATGTACAACATTTATTGACAACTGGTTAAACAAATGAACTAACAAAAAGAAAAAGTCTCTCACACAAAGACCATGAGAGTGATCTTCACTTTCCTATGCAAATAAGAAAAACATGTAAGATTACAAACTGATGCATAGAACATAGGATAGAAAGGAACCAACCATTGCCTGGGGGTATATGGCTGGCGTAGGTCTGTTTCTGCTGGTATGAGTCTGCACCCCCGGTGTCTCCTAATCTCCAGATGTCTCCTTGTCCTGAAAATAAAACTCCTAAAATATGCCTATGCATCAATCATGATCCTTATTTGAACAGGAAAATAAACATCAAAACCAGAAAGAGGATCATAGGCGTTGCTTCAGGAGACAATTTTATTGCTAACTATTTGCGTCATGTGCAGAAACATGAAACGCAATGTTGTTGTTATTCATCAGTTTCAGAATGAGTGGGGTAAAATGTGGCTCCCACAAGGGTTGAGCCCAGCTCATCAAAAGATAGGCAATATGAACAACATGAAAATCTATATTGTGTTTTGCAGATTTTTTGCAAAATTCATGACATATGAATGCAAGTGTGAATAGTGCTAGTGCTGCATATTTAATTCATTTTCAGAAATGCATTATTTGCAAGAATGCCAAGATCAAGAAATAGCAAATGAAGAATCTTTTTATCATGCTTTCAATAGATTCAGAAATGAACCCACACAAAAATATTCACTCAAGTGTCAAGATATGGATAAGTTTTTTGTCATTTCAATGGAGCTACAGCAAAATCAAACTTATTTTCTCAGAAAATCTTCAAGTGTGGTACTGGAAATGAAGCTCAAAACGGCATGTAATGGTGGCCAACCTAGAAAATGTCAAAAAGCAACAGGGTTTTTAGGCCACGCCCAGATTATGTGATTATGCACAATGAATGTTCATTTTTCAATTCATTTTTAGTCATGTATCTTCTATTTTGCAGAGATATAGTAAAAATGCAAGCTGGAGTTTTTTTTGTAAAATACAAAAGACTCCTTATGCAGCTCGCCCAAGAGTTTCATCCATGGCGGCCATCTCATTCCTTCTAAAGGAAATACGCACAAAAAGTGAAGAACATTTGTAATTCTGATAAACACTTTAAATATGCTATAGTCACGACTATAAAGCTTCCAATGAAAATATAAAAAAATTAAATCGAGATGGAGCAAGGAATATCAGAATTTATCTATGGCCGCGCCCAAGAAAGCCTCTAAAGCTTACAAAAAAATCAAAGGAAAAAATCTCCAGATTCACAAAAAAAACCAGACTTACCTTTTCTCAAGCTTCAAAAAGTCTGCAGAGAATGGCATCTCCAGTAGGAAAAGATTTACAACTTTAATTTTTCGACCTAGGGTTTCTTCCTCATGGCGGCACTCTTCCTCTTCAGCAAAGACTTCATAATGACGTCCAGGTTGATGATAGAGCTTTCCATAGAGCTTTCCAACTCAAATGCTCGCCCAAGAGAGTTCATTAGTGGCGGCCAAGGTGAGAACTGAATATAGAAGATGGCAAACAGAGGCGCAGGTTTCCTTCACAGAGGTCGGCTAGGGTTTGGGCATGATGGCGGCACTCTCTTCCTGGAGAAGCTTCAGTTTAAAAAAAAATTAACATGATAAAGCTTTGTGTTTCTTTTAGGTTTTTTAAAACCCTAAAAGTTCGATGAAACTTTGCCTTGCTTTTATTTTGAAGCTTTATTCATCCTATTAAAGCCGTCACTCTAAGCTTTTGTTTTATTTTTGAATAATCTTCAAATATAAACTTAGAGTCTTACTTTAATTTTGCATTTTTAAGTCAAAATTGTAAATCTTTATAAGAAATGATTTATTAATCATTTTTTAATAAATGTTATTATTTAAATGCAAAATTAGTGCTTTTTGATAAATTTGACCTTGCTGGGTGTTTTCCTTCTTGCATTTTTCAAATTGTAAAAACTTTATTTTTAAAAAGTGATAATTATAAATCACTTTTTAAAATAAATGTTATTAATGCAAGTTGAGGCCATTTAATGTATTTTCTTTCAAAGACTTAGTCAAATGGTCGAGCATCAAATATGGAGATGTGGCAAACTGTTTGTGCCAAGTGGAAAGACTTTGTCATAGAGGTTATGAGTTGCTGGATTAGGGGAGAGTTTTTGGGAGCTTCTTTGAGTCTTTTTAGAGACATCTTGGAATTGGTTTGAGTTATCATCATATGTATTCATGAGGGGAGGAGTTTCATATAGATGGGACACCTTTTTGGAGTCTTTTGAGTCCTCTTTTTGAGGATTTCTGTTCCTATCCGAGTCTTGGAGACCTTTTCTTGATTTTGAATGGGTTGTTGATAGGTTTGAGGTCCTTTTACTAAATCCGACCCCCTTATTCAAAATTCAGTTCCTCTTTTCTTGGGTTTTGGTGGGAGATTGAGCTTACTTATTCTCTTCCTCTTTTCCTTTTGAGGGGATGCAAAATTTTGGAGTAGAGGAGACTTTGTACTTTCTGGAGAGCATTGTGCTATTTTGTTCCAAGTCTTGTATCAGATTTTGGAGGATGTATTTTCAGAGCCTTTGAGAGCTTTTATACAGCATTTTCGATCTATTTCTGGTGTCACATTTGTATGCAGATTGGTGATTGATTTTCTTTTCTGTGTTTCTTATCTGAAACCTTTTAAGTTTGTCTCATTTTGGCATCTTTGTGGCTAAGATTTCTCTTCACAGGTCAGGGGTTGAATTAGTTTCTAAATATATTTACTGTGATTAATGTCCTTTAAAGTTTAAATATTATTCTGATTACAGATCTTCCTTTGAAATATTTATGTGTTGAGGGTTTTATCAGATATTGTATCATTATATGAATAGCTGTGAGTTCAATCTGTGTTAAGGGAAGTGTTACCTCTTTTTAGCTTTTTGGTGTATCACCTTTTAATGATTATTAAGTTCTTTTAAAGTTTATGTTAATCTTTCCCTTTTCCCTCCATTTAGTTGCAAGTATAAAGATCTTTAGGTGTTATATCACATAGGAACCGGCCTAGAATCTGGAGGTTCAATCAGATCATAGGATACCCACAACCTCTGATTGATCCCATGTCCTCCAAAAAGTCCCAAGTGTTTAGGTACTGAGGAGAGGGTGCCCTTTTGGAGTTAACAGAAATGACTGTCACAAAACTGCCATCTAAACCCTTATTTTAGATTAGAAAAATCAGCAACCACAGATGTAAAATACTTGCTAAAATCAGACCCTCCTGAAAATTGCCAAGAGCAAGTCATCAAACCCTTAGGAAATCCCTCAACCCTAGCACTTGAGTTAGAGATATTTGTTGATAATCCTCGGTGCAAAAACCTAGAGGACAAACTGAAAACTGTTCTAGAGTGTGGGTTTTATGACAGCAAAACCTAACAATTTCACTTAGATCGGATGAACTTCTCCAAATTTTCACTTAAAAGTTAAAACAATAATAACAAACCTGAATGCTGCCTTGGAATGGTGGAAGCTCCTAAAATCTAATGGAAATTACTGTTTCCATGCCCTAAAACCTCCAGCAAACTGAAAAAATCTTGTTTTCAAATCTACACTTAGGAAGACTTAGATGGAATGGCAGCAAAAATATTTCTTTTGGTTCTTGATATCTTGCCTTTGAACTATGCATGCCTGGGTGAGGATATTTTTTACCCTTTTGCTCTTGTTTTTGTTTTTCAAGTGGTAAAGACTGCTTGAGCACACCTTGAGGATTTAGCCACTTGATTTGTATTCTTTCGAGGTGATAGCTTGGCAATAAAAGGAGAAGCACATGCCTTGAGACCTCTTATCACTTAACTTTTTGCTGTCATAAAAAGTGTGCTCCTAGAAGTCTTTTGAGACTTACCATTGGGTTATTAACTTGAAAAGTGTGTTCCTAGCAGTCTTTTGAGACTTAACATCAGGTTATTAACTTGAAAAGTGTGTGCTTGGGAGTCATTTGTCGCTTTTCCTTGATTAATTCACTTTTTCCTGATTTTGGGCAGTTGCTGTCATAAAAAGTGTGCTCCTAGAAGTCTTTTCAAACTTAACATTGAGTTATTAACTTGAAAAGTGTGTGGTTGGGAGTCATTTGCCACTTTGCCTTGATTTAGTCACTTTTTCCTGATTTTGGGCACCTACACATGAAGTGTGTGCCTGAGGCTACTTAACCCTCGCAAGACACCCGAAAGTGTGTGCTTTTGAGGTTACAACCACTTTTCTGGACAGTCATTTTTTAGCGTGGCAAAGCACACCGTAGGGATCATTTTGCCATTTTGTCCTATACTTATCAATTTTACTGTTCTGACAACTTTTCCACTAAGCCATGACCTCTAGACTTTGACATTTGTCGATCAACTTGACAAAACTATCAATATGTCCCTTGAATGATGGAATTCATCCATGTATCAACGAAGGGAGATCCAAGATGTTTGGTAACTTTTCATGACAGAATGACAAATTTTGTAAAACGAACTCTAGTATTCAAAATTTCATCTCAGTGCAGTATTATGCATATGAAAACCTTCATCCAAATCAAACCGTAACTTAGTTTATGATGGAGAATTGTGTTAAATGAAAACTGCAGAAGTTTTAAATCAAGTAAACCAACCAATGTTCAAGAAACTATTCTTAAATTAGTCTTTTTAAACAAATAGACACAATGATAGCTCCTACAGACGATGTTGGCCTAAAGGACATTAGACTTATGTATCTGTGTTCTCTAAAATGTAATTTCTTTACTAGAATTTATATGTATTGAGATATAATATTGAATGCTCCCTGCTTCTCTTTTTCTCTTTATATATATATATATATATATATATAGAGAGAGAGAGAGAGAGAGAGAGAGAGAGAGAGAGAGAACTTAAAGTGATTTCAAAGTAAAATTTAGGCCTCAATGCCAGAATATCCTTTCGAAGTATGGTACGTAGAGGATATTATGGATACAATATAGTTGGTCATAAGTCTTGTACAATGACTAAATCTTTTTGAGTTTTCAAGGAATACTTTCAAGGAATACATGCATTATGGGAGAAATTTGAAAACAATATATTATGATGTATATATGCAGATTTTAGAGAAAGCATGTAAGATTTACAAATTATTTTGAAAAATGTCGGCTCAATGAGAAACAACTTTGGCAAAAAAAAATGTCAGAAAAGAGGTCTTTATTGGTTATATCTTGATTGATACAGACATACAAGGTCTCTCCAATGCAAGTGGATCTGTTACATGCTGCCCTTGAGGTAAAGTGCAATTTAATTTACATTCTCTATGGTTTCTCTCTTTTCATTGGAATGGGTTTGAGGTTATACAGCACTAAATGTATTTTAGTAGATTGGACTGAATCTCTGAGGGATTTATCTTTTCTTTTATAAAAGTTTAGTATATGTTGGTGATTGCAGCGTGCCAATTCTCGTCCAATTTAGTTTCTCAATGCAAGGCCTGTATACAAGGGGAGATTTGCCTGATAGTTTTGTGGCCGAAGAACAATGGCAGAAGTTTATACTTCAAGATATGTGTGTCACATGTGGCATGTCAGTTAAGACTTCTTAGGAGATTAAGACATTCCCTACTACAGCTGGAAGTTGGTATTTACTTTGAAGAATATAATGAAGTTTCTTGAATAACCTTCCCAAAATAACTACATACGGTATTATTTGGCTCATCATTGTGCTCTTTCAGTAGTTACCTTGCAACAAAAAATATTATGTGTGATAACTGGTACTATTCAGGAACTTTGAGTAGATTTTGTAATTTAATTTTAATTTGCTTGTATATATAATATGGTCTGTTTTAGTTTTTTAATTGAGTAAAATATTATTTAATTAATTCATTTTATCTTTATTTTTCTTTTGAGTAATTAAATAAATATTAATTTTGTCACTAATTACTCTCTTTTCTTTTATAATTAAATAAATTATATGTATTTAATTATTCAATTTCAAATTCCTCCTTTTCTTTTATAATTAAATAATTGTTTTCAATTATTTAAATATTTCATCTCCCTCTCTTCTATAATTAAATAATTCTTTAATTCTTAATTATTCATTCACCATCTCCTAAAAATAATTGTTGCAATTATTTAATTTATCTATGCCTATCCATCATTTAATTCATTTGCCTATGCCATAATAGAACGTTTATTAATTGTTGTTTTTTCAATCAATCTTTACCATTGATCATGTTACATCATCACACTCAAATTTCATTGTTGATATGATTTGGATTTCTATAAAAGCAAGCTATCAATTCCATTTCAAGATTAACCAAATTCTTTGAGATTTTTCTTTCAATCATTTATTTTAAGGAACCACAATCTTCAATATTTTATTATCATATCACTCATATCATCCATCTTGAGATATTGCTATCAATCATTTGCAAATATTGCACACTATATATCTAGGAGAAAACAAACAAAATTGAGAAGAGCAATGGAGGAGAATCAACATTGACATAGGATTTGAGGTATTATTGGCTTATTATGTGATTTCTATGGTCATCTTGTGATTAATTGTTAGATTAGGGTCTATATGGTTTGAATTTAGGTAGTTTTGTGGTTGTTTTTGATGATTCATGTTTTTCCCTTGATTTTCTTAGTTGACAAATTGGTGAAGCTGATGTGAACTAATCAAAATTTTCTTGAATTTTGAGAGTGCACCACAACTGTTTTGTGTTCATCGCAATTGTCATCTTAAACGTCGCAATCTATAATGCATTTGTTTAGTTTGAAATTGCATCAAGCTGTTGTGTGACACGTGAGGTTTTCAACACCGCATCTGTTGCCTTCTACACATCTATTTCTTACTACATTGCATTTGATTATTATTTTGTAAATTTCAAAATTGTTCAATTATTATTGTTGCAGATGATTTTTTAGGGTTTTGACCACTTTTCTGACATCTTGATAGTGAACTTGCATTTTATGGGTTGTTAGATTTGTTTGTCAACAATTTGTGAATTTTAGGGCTGGACTTGTGTCACATTTGCTCCATTCAACATCACAATCATCAGTTGCAATGTCCCATTCTTTAGCTTTTCCGTCACAATTATTAGATCTTGCATTGCATTTGTCATGTACTGCACCACATATAATTGTCAAGCATAAAAAGGGTATAAAATTGTGATTTTCTTTTTTTGCTTTTTGCATTTGATAGGGCAGAGGTTTTCTTGTTACTAATATCCGATTTCCAACTATGTTTTAGCACATCTGACACCTATTTTGGCACATCTAACCTTTGTTTTTGCGCATTTGACAGTTGTTTAGCACTTCTGACACCTATTTTAGGGCATTTGACCTCTGTTTTAGTGCATCTGACAACTGTTTAGCGCATCTACTAATCCAAATTCTTGTAGGTTCCATTGTGTGTTTGTGATTTTTAATTTAGGAATATTTGGAATTGGTGCTTAAAAAGAACAAGTGTCTTATGTGTCTTGTGCATTTGCACACGTGAATATCGAAGGCATGTTGGCCACGTATCCTCTCCCCTTGCGCTTTTTATGATCTTGGGTGATGAGAAATAGTAACACATAAGTCTTCCTCTTTTTCTTTTAGTAGGAGGCTTGCCTTGAGACACATTCTTACGGAGAACTCAAGGGTTTGACCTCAAGCAATGTTTTTTTGTACACTATAAAAATGGAATGAGAGAGAAATTTGTAGTTCAATTCGCGCATGTAGTGCACCAAACTTTCGCTAGGGGACTACGACTATTTTCGGTTTCTTGAGGAGACATTTGAGTGGTCGACTGTGTTCTCGAATTTCCCCCACTATGAACCATTGTTTTTACAAGCCTAAGACCTTTTGACCTTTTTCTATTTGTGGTGCAGCGTGATAGCATTGTCACGTGAAGTTACCATGTACAATCTTTGGTTGAGGTGACACGGTTCCTTACTAAGATTTCATCCTTTCAAGGTGAGGGGTGTTAAGGTGGTACATGACCTTGGCATACCCTAGTTACCTAGTCCTTTGATTCGTATTAACACACAAGTATGGTGGGCCCACTATAGTAGATAATCCGTTATTACTAGCTATGTTGTGCTTGTTTGAAGTGCTTTTTTGTGGGAAAAAGCTTGCAAAATACTTCATTACACGAGTCAAATCAGCCAAATTTGTATTTTGAGTGCTTATGTTTTATGACCAAATTTACAAACTATCCAAAACGAAAAATCACTTGTAAACCATTGATTTTAGGTCAAAAACCAATTCACCATAGTTGCTAGGCATTGAACCGCAACTATTGAAAACTAAATTGCATTTGTCAGATATAACACCACATTTGTTAGAAAAACCCTAAGAAACGCCAGAAACCCGCATCTATCTATGCACCACAATTGACTAGTTCTACATTGCAATTGTCAAATTCTGAGTCGTATTTGTCAAATTTTGAACCACAATTGTCAAATTTTGAGTCGCATTTGTCAAAAACCAAAACATCGCATCTATCAAGTCAATTTTTTTTTTAGGCAAATCCTAAGTACCTAGTTTGTGGTCCCATTTCAAATAGTGACCACACATTCAAACCCGAGACTTGTTCAATTTACCTTGTGCTTTCAACACATTTGTCATTTCCCTAGTTTAGCTTGGATTTCCTAGCTTTTGCATTTGCCATCCAAGATCATTCATTATCACCTTTGAGTCTTTTAAATTAGGAAGCTTATTAGACCATTAATCAAACCATAGTCAGATATTTTGAGTGTCTTGACCTTGTCATCTTTCATTTATCTTATCCTCAAGTTGGGCCTTAAATTCATGAGTCTAGGTTAGGTTCACTTTTATCCAATCATCATCATCATTTTGGTCCTTGTCCTTTTAGAGGTCTTGACATTATGATTTGTTACCTTGGGTCATCATTGTTTGCCTAGCATTCTTTTTCAAGGTCTAAAGTAAAATATCCAAAATATCCCAAAAACATCGCATAGTCTCATTGTCATTTTGCATCCTCATTTTAGTTAGCATCCATCCCAAAAATCTGAAAATCTAAAAAATTTAGAAACCACCAAAGTTAAAAAAAAAATCATGTCTTATATGGTCCTCACTAGAGCACAAAAGAAATGAAAACAAATGGATCACTCAAATGGCCCCAACTTTAATCCTCCTAGCACCATGAATTTCAGGTCAACCTCAAATGAACTACCAAGGTCACAACCTCAAATTGAAAATCCTTTTGACAATTTCACCTTACAAGATGTGGAACAACATTTAAGCCAAGAAGATATTGATGTTGCTTCACAATATTCCAAGATATTGCATATTATAGAAAAGATGGTAGTTGCAGACCTTGATAGGTATCTCTTGCAACTCCTCCAAAATGGTGCCAAACTTCCTCCTGGTTTTGACATCACCACAATCATAGGGTCACCATCAAACATCACAACACAAGGTTAAAGTCATTCTCCTACAAAATTTCCACTAAACCATCCCACTTCGCAACAAATGCACACTAGTATGCCATTTGGAGCAACTACACATAATACGACGATTGTTAATATACCTCCTACTCTGACATTTGGGACGAAAACCACAAATCCATTTGCCTCAACATCTCACACTGTGGGTACATAATCCACTAATCCATTTGCCACATCATCATCTCAAACAACCATACCATCATCTAATACCATATTGTGGGTTGAAACACTACAAATTCAAATCCACCCACTAAGACGCGAAGGATACATTTTTCATTTCCATGAAAACAATCCCAAACGAACATTACTATGCCAAACACAAACACACCTTTGACTCAAACAAGAATGTCTTTTGGGTCAAATCCATCTCAACAAAACATCAATCCATCACCACAATTCCAACAAACCAATCCAAATCCAAACGTCAATTCAAATTCAATGTTCACATCCCACTTTCAACAAACCAATCTAAATCCATCTTAACAAAACATCAATCTAAATCTCGCATTCAATTCAAATTTCCAAAACATAAATCCACCCCCATCACACAATCACTTAAACACATTTAACACGAACACCAATCCCCTTGTCTTGAATGCAGGTTATCAAACACATATCCATTCACCTCAAATAAGGGTCATCAAAACACCAATCTATTTGTGTAGCCTCAACCAAACGCATCACCATCACCCATGTACACTTCAGCACAACAAATTCAAACATTGCAACAAAAAAATTCCAATATGCAGGTAACTGAGACAAAGAAAACTTACTCCATTGAAGAGATATGTCCATATCCTTTTGATCGAAGTATATACATGCCTCCCTTTCCTCAAAATTTCAATGTACGAAACTTCAAAAAATATAAAGGAAAGGGAGACCCAATACAACATGTGTACAAGAGTTTCATATTTCTTGCATGGATCTTGCATTTGACCATACATAATGATAGTATTCCCACACAATCTCGCAGGACAAGCACTTGAGTGGTTTGCACATCTACCTCTTGAAATAAAGACACATAATAATCTCGCTGACAAGTTCGTTGCACATTTCTCATACAATATCGAAAATGACATGACCCTTGCAAAATTGTGTCAAACAAAACAAAGAGGAGAATCATTTACATCCTTCTTCTAGAAATGAAGTATGGCAAGTAAATGCCCATGTCACATACTTGAGAAACGGTTGGTAAATATTTGTTTGGTGAAAATTATGTACCCTTTTAACAAATCACAAAACCTTGATTTCAACCACAGTTGTGTGAGATGCAATCTCTCCTCTCGGAAAGGGGAGGCACCCTTCTTACTACTTATTGAAACTAAGGAAAACTAATCAAATATTTACAATAATGTACACTATACTAATGATATGGGGGTGTGTCACATTCATGACTCTTTTTTTTTAGAGAATATATTTTACAACGTTTCACAATTTTAAGTTGCCATTTTTTCCAAATGTAGAGCCAATCAAACAAAAGTTGAGAAAAATGCATCCCCAAATCATCCTCTTAGTGAAGGCTGAGTTGAAAATGTTATTGGATGTTGGCTTCATTCGACCTATAGATTATGTAGAGTGGATCTCCAATCTTGTACCTCTAACCAAACCAACTAGAGGAATCAAAATTTGTCTAGATTTGAGAGATTTAAATAAAGCTTGTCCGAAAGATGATTTCCCATTGCCAAACATTGACATCATAATAGACCTAGCAACAAGATATGAAATGTTATCACTCATGGACGAATTTCCAAGCTATAATCAAATAAGGATTTCCCTTCCAGATCAACACAAGGCAATTTTCACTTACCCTTGGGGTACCTATTGGTGGAATGTCATGCCCTTTGACCTTAAAAATGTTGGAGCAACATATCAAAGGGTAATGACTACAATCTTTCACAATTATATGCATACAAGACTATGTTGATGAATTTTTGGCAAAGTACCTTTCAAGAGATAGTCATTTAGATGTGCTAGACATGATTTTTAAAAGATTGGAAGAGTATAAGGTTAGATTAAATCCAAAAAGGTGTGTCTTTGTGGTAACTGACGAAAAATATCTAGGATATATTATGTCTCATAGAGGTATTGAGGTCAACCTTGCAAAAGTAAAAACTATCCTAGATATGCCTCCACCAACAAATATTAATCAATCACAATCTCCAAGAAAAGCTACAATCAATTTGAAGGTTCATAGCTTAGTTGGCCGATGTAGTGTCCTAAAATTGCATCCCGTGGAAAATTCACCTATACTTTTGTATCCATTTTAGTGTCCACTCCTTTAGTATTTGTGTAGGCTCATTTTAGCCCTTGCATTAGCCTTTTCCCCTCTCAGGATGCTCAAGACCCCTTTTTAGCAGCCACCTTTGCACGTCAACTTTGCGTCAAACCTTGTGCTTTCTTTGTTCCCATTCTTTTTGAGCATGATTTGTTTGGACACTAGTG
Source organism: Sequoiadendron giganteum (assembly GCA_007115665.2). Classification (NCBI taxonomy): domain Eukaryota; kingdom Viridiplantae; phylum Streptophyta; class Pinopsida; order Cupressales; family Cupressaceae; genus Sequoiadendron; species Sequoiadendron giganteum. The sequence continues at coordinate 10,825,462 of CM021103.1, forward strand.
CATTGTGTGAACTTCCACGTGCCATAGTAGCGTCCCACAAAATTTAAGCATTCAAATGGTTGTTTCCAAGCGTGTTTCCACTTGTCACCTCCTTTTGTCAATGGTAAAAACTTAAGACACCTTGTAATGGCTCAAAAAATTTCAACGGCTTGAAAACCTTCTTTTCCCTCCTATTCTCTCTTTTAAATCCATATTTTCAATTCATTTGTCTCTCTTAACCTTTCTCTCTTGATTCTCTCTTAGACATTCTTTCTTTTCTCTTTCTCTCTTGCTTGCACAACTCTCTACAACTTGCTACATTGCTCTCACATTCTCACAACACTCTTTGCAACTCTCTTGGTTCTCACAATCTCTCTCTCTTTGGCTTCTTCAATACTTTCAGGTGATATCTCTTTTGTCTTCTTATGTCTTTGAGCATCTTGGGATTTTTCACATCCTTTGTCTAAGCATTTTACTATCTTGTCTATGTATCTATCTATCTAGCTATTCGTGGAGGTGGAAACAAAAACAAAAAGGGTTTTACAGAGGCAAGCACCTAAACAACCCCAAAAAATTTCCTCATCTACCTTGTATGCATATTTTTCTTGAGGATCTTGCTGGAGGTTTCACAAGCGTAGGACCTCTTTTAAGTTGATCCCTTGCTCTCCTTGTCATTTATATACATCCTTGCTTTATGCCAAGTTAATCGATTAAACAAACCACAGATGATGAATAGTTAAGTAGACTCTTTGAGTTATTTCTAAGGGTTCAAGTTCTCTATTTGTATGAGATGCTAGCACGTCCTTGAGACTACAACGTGCCACACTTATGTCTCACTCCTGTATTGTCATCCTTTGTCCAAGAGCTTCTCCTTTTGTCTTAGAAATATTTGTAATATGCTCTTTCGGTCCTTGAAGTTGTTTGTCTGTTATCACTCGTAGAACTCTAATTTTAATACACTTTGCAATCTCTTTCATCGCATTCCTTTCAATTAAGCTCATTAGGTAGTCTGAGGTGACTGAGGGAAATTCTCTCCCCTTAGACCTTGCTTGTCTTGGGACTTGGGATTAGCGAATACCCTCTTTCACATTTTGGTGAACCCGACGTGAATGAAGTCATGTCATATATTTTTCTATAATATTTTAATGTCTATGATAATGCATTTTCCAAGGAATATTTTGATATGTTAGACAATTCCTTGGATGATTTCTCAAAGGCATCTTCTCCTATCCATAGATCTCCCAAACAAACTTCATCACAATTTCCTATTTCCTCTTCGCAAGTTGAGAAGTTCGTGAATGTAGTGTCTGTCTCTGTGGCCCCTCAAAGTCCTAAGAGGCCCATCATTTACTTGACTCTATCTAGTCCCTCTCCCAAGAGGATTCATTCTATTTGTGGGGTTCCGGTCTCGAGGGACTCATCAAACCTTTACACAAGATTATTAAAAGCTAAAGATTCTTATAATGTCGTAGGACACATGTATAATAATAGAAGAAATTAAAAAAGTTTGAATCAACCTACTTCTCAACCACTTTTGTTCCGACTTCTTTACCACCTCAACCAAGTCTTCCTTCAAAAGCTAAACCTATAGTTAAAGAACTTGGTGATTACGATCTTGTCGAGAAACTCCATGTTACTTTGACCAAGATATGGGATTTGCTTCAGTTTGCTCTGGTTGATCAAGGCATGTTGTAGAAAGCCTTACAAAAGATCCTTTTTCCTTCTTCTGCTAGGCCGACATATGTCAATACGTTGATAGGCCATATTCATGCAGATTCTCCAAATATTACGTTTTATCCACAGGAACTCTCGCCCTCAGAAGTATAGAAGCAAGCAAACCCTCTAATGATTATAGTCAATATTCATAACATTGGTATTAGAAGTGCTCTCGTTGACATCAGTTTGGTTCTCAACATATGCAACATAGATTTACTATCTAAAATTTTAAAATTGATTCAACCTCTCTTGCTACTTCTTTGTATATTTGTGGATTCAATAATGCCATTCGTCAAGCTTTAAGCACGATAATCTTGCCTTTAACGTTGGGACCCATTATCATACCCACCTTGGTATATGTTATGTCAACAAAATTACCATATAATATTCTTCTCAGTAGATTGTGGATTCACACCATGGGTGCAATCCCATCTACCTTGCATAAATCTATTAAATTTATTCGTAATAATCAAATAGTCACAATCAAGGCTGACCTTGATGCTATACACTTATGTGACATCGCAGTTGCTAGTCAGGCTTTGGTTGCCCCTAATCTTAAAAATATTGTCCCTTTAGTGTCTTCCAATGTGTTGATGTCTACTTCAGTAGTACTTGTTACAATGGATACTTTTGTGACAAATTCCCTCGAAGAAGATCCTCCTGAAGCAAGAATTTCTAAGTCTAATCCTATTTCTTCTCCTAAATCAAATGCATGTCTTGATGATGATTGGGATTCCTAGACTTTACATTGTTCTTCATTGGGGAATATAAAGTTGACCCGATCCACTTAGACATTTTGACAATATCATTCACACTTGTTATCGAAGATGATTATTCTTATGTATTGTGGGATGTTGTGAGCAACAATTGTAATGTCCTTAATGTTGAACCTCTCTCTTTTGAGGAGTTGCAATCACATTATGGATTTGGATTTAATATTCTTTCTAAGCATGGGTATAAAGGAAATGGTCTTGGGCGCATAGAACAAGGAGTTGAGATCCCTTTGGAACCGAAACCTCACTCTTTTGCAAGGGGTTTAGGTTACAAGCCTTCTTTTTTGTTTCCATTCCCTCCTCCATCATCTGCTATCTTCATGTCTTCTTCTTGGTAGTTACCAAAATTTTCTCCAAAAGAGAAAGGGTTGCTTTCTGCTCCTCATTCTTTATCTGAGCAAGAGCATATCTTGTCGAGGCTTTGAAAAGCCCACTTGATTACTCTTCCTCTTACACAAGAAATTTCATAAACATGATAAAACCAAATTTTATTTTTTGGCATACCATCAAGTGCTTGACCATTCCACAAGTGAATGTCAGGTATTAAAGGACAAAATACAACTTCTTGATTCTAGTGCCATCACTCTTCCATCTTTTGATGCACTTGTCTTCTTTTTGCATGATAAGTGATATTGAGGTTTACCTCTATCCTATCCATGTCTTCTAAGCATTTTCTTATGAGGTTCTTACACCTACCTTCTATTATGTTTCCACTCACTATGTGTCATTCATAGCTTTTCTCGCTCACTACCATTTATGGTCATACACTATTATGTGTAACCATAATTTCTCTATGGTAGAAACACAATAACATCTAGCTTGGTTATCCTCGTTTGTATGTTGGGGTGTTAGCATAACCGATTCTGGAGGCGTGTGTCCTTCTTGAGGACCCCCTCTCATCTCTCTGCCTTGCTCTTCTCCTTAGAATGACATGTGCTCCTATATGTAGCACACATCATTCTAAGGGGGGTCTATCGTGCATCTGCTTAATTTTTCACAAGGAGTATTTTTTCAAAAGATTCCTTGATGACAGAGTCACTTGCTAAAAATTAAGCCCTCCTCCAAAAGGTGTGTTCTTTCAAAAGGGTCCCTTGATGCAAACTTCTTTTGATTTCCCCAATGAGGGAACCCCTTGGTGAAAATTTCTTTCAAAATAATTCTTTGGTGTCTTATAATTTGTCTTATTTATGATATTTGACATCCTTGTGTCTTGATGTCTATCTGGATGTCTTATATCTTGGTGTCTAGCTTGGGGGCATCCTGACTAGACCTGCCTTATATTTGATATTTGACATCTTGTGTCTTGGTGTTTGGATGTCTTATATCTTGGCATCTAGCTTGGGGGCAGTCTGAATAGACTTGTTTTTTTTGTGATTGTCCTGTAACACAATTTGCAACAACCAAATGCCTACATGCTTGCCACATGGACTTTAGCCATGCTAGCCATACCTATCAGTGTTGTCTTATATATGATTAGATTGTGTCTTATGAAAATTTTCATTGTATTTTTTTTTTTGCCCAACTTTTTTGTCTGCAACAAACATGTTTGTGGTGAATTTATAGTCAACTACATAGGATAGAAGATCTGTGTCCTCTTCATGTCCTGGCATAGCCTTACAATTGTATATACCAGATCGACGACCTATGTCTTGTTCATCCTGACTATATTCTCTTTCTCTTTCTTTTTCTCTTTGATATTAGTTGCTTCCCTGTCTTTTGAATGCATTCTTCTGTTAAATCAATCAATCCTTACATTCTTCTCTCTATTTAAGAATTCTTCTATATATTATTTCTTAATTTGGGAACAACACATAGTATTGAGACAACCTTCTACATTGAGGTATATTTCACTTTGTTAATTCAAATCTTGTTAGTTTGTATGTCATGTGCTTTTGTGTAGTGTTATTCATGTATATGTTCTAACCTCTTGATGTAATGGCTCTATATGTTCTAACCTTGTTGTCTTGTGCAAATTTTTATTGTTTAATGTGTTTATTTTGTAGGTCTTCACTCTGGGGGCATTCTTCCTTGGTTTGAAGAGCTATTTGCTTCCTCTACATTATCTTTTTGGTATGATGATTTTATTTATGTTTAGTAGATTTTCTTTATCATGCATATTCATGTAGATCTATAAGTCCACTAAAGTGCAGGAGAAATGTAGTGTCGTAAAATTGCACCTCGAGAAAAATTCACCTACACTTTTGTGTCCACTCCCTTAGTATTTGTGTAGTCTCATTTTAGTCCTTGCATTAGCCTTTTCCCGTCTCATGATACTTAGGAATTGTTTTCAACAACTACCTTTGTGCATCATTTTTGGTTCAAACCTTGTGCTTTCCTCATTCCCACCATTTTTTAACATGATTTATCTAGATAGTAGTGTGTCGCATAGACGTCAATGCGTCGCGCTAGTGTCCCATGACATTTCAATGTTCAAATGGTTATTTTTTAGCATGTTGCCACTTGTCACCTCCTTTTGTCGGTGGTAACGGATCATAATGCCTTGTAATGGATCAAAAAATTTCTTATCCCTCCTATTCTCTCTTTTAAATCCAACCTTTCAATTCTTTTGTCTCTCTTAATATTTCTCTCTTGATTCTCTCTTAGACAGTCTCTCTTTTCTCTCTTTTCTCTTGCTCTCTTTCTTGCACAACTCTCTACAACTTAATACAACGCTCTCACGTTCTCATGACACTCTTTGCAACTATCCTGGCTCTCACAAATCTCTCTCTCTATGGCTTCTTCAAGCCTTGTAGGTGATATCTTTTTTGTCTTGTGTCTTCGAGCATCTTGGGATTTTTCACATCCCTTGTCTATGAATTTTACTATCCTGTCTATTTATCTTTCTATCTGGTTGTTCGTGGAGGTGGAAACACCAAAATAGGGGTTTGATTGAGGCAAGCCCCTAAACAACCTCAAAAATTTTCCTCGTCTGCCTTGTGTGCAAGTTGTTTGTGAGGAGATTGTTAGAGGTTTCACAAGCATATGATCTCTTGTAGGTTGATTCCTTTCTCTCCTTTCCATTTATCTTCATTCTCTCTTTCTGTCAAGTTAATCCATCGAACAAACTTTAGATGCTAAATAGTTAAGTAGATTCTTTGAGTTCTATCTAAGGGTTCAAGTTTTCTATCTATACAGGACGCCAACACATCACTGGGACTAAAATGTTCCGCACTTATGTCTACTTCCACGCTACTATCATTTGGCTGAGAGCTTCTCCTTCTATCTCGAAAATCTCTATCATTTGCTCTTTCAGTCCTTGAAGTTGTTTATTTGTTATTTCTCCTAGAAATCTGCTTTTAATACAATTTACAATCTCTTTCATCTTGTTCATTTTATTTAAGCTCATTAGGTAGTCTGAGGTGACCACGGGAAATTCGCTTCCTTTAGACCCTGCTTGTCTTGGAACTTGGGAGTAGAAAATCCCCTCCATAGTAGATAATTGTCACCTGTTTCAACCCCTTCTTTGAAAAGGAGTCCCGTTCATATGGATTGATCATTGTCTAGAGTCATTTCAACAAATCAAAAATGATCTATTATCCCCTCCAGTACTCATACCACCCATTGATGGTAAACCTCTAATACTATTTATCAACAACACCATCAACATTAGGAACTCTCTTAGTACAAAATGATGAAGGAAAGGAAAGAGTCATATACTATATTAGCCGCACACTATGGAATATGAGCTTAACTATAGCCCTATTGAACGAGCATGTCTAGAAGTTGTCTTAGCTACTCAAAAGCTTCAACACTATGTTAAATCATCATACTAAGCTTCTTGCGAAGATAGACCCATTGAAATATTTACTCAACAAAGCAACTCTGACTGGTTGATTAAACAAGTGGGTAATAATCTTGAGTGAGTTTGATATAGAATATGTTGATCAAAAGGCAATGAAAGGACAAGTGATAGCTGACCAACTTGTAGATGCTCCAACTACAAAAGATCATCCTTTGGTGTCTGATTTCCTTGATGAGTCAATTTTCATAATAGAAAATTCCAACACATGGAAACTATATTTTAATGGATCTTATACAAATCATGGATTAGGAGTAGGAATTCACTTTGTCACACCTCAAGGAGACACAATACATAATTCATTTAGGATAGCATTCTCTTGCACCAATAACATAGATAATATGAAGCATTTTTCACAAGGTTCTGAATGGATATTAAATGGAAAATCAAGAATCTTCGGATCGATGGCATCTCCCAATTGGTTATTCGACAAGTCAATGATGATTATGACACAAAAGTTGACACTTTCAAGCAATATTTTGAGGTCATTGCCTTTAATAAAATTCCAAAGATTCATAATAAAGCAGCTGACACAATGTTCACCATGAGATCTCTCTCGGATATACCTAACAATGTACCTCAATATGAGTTCTTGGTGGAACAAATTTTGATCCCTACATTCAATATCCTTGAATTTGAGCTCGTATGCGAAATTGTTGGTCTTGATTCCCCATGGTACAAATACATTTACAATTACCTACATGATCAAATCATTCCCCCAAACTTATCATCCAATCAACGAAAAAACCTTTATCCTTCAAACATCTAGATACATCATCATCGATGATACCCTTTACCGTCGAAGCTTAGATAGTACCCTCTTATTGGCAATATGATTGTCATTGATGTCAAAAGGGCATCTCATTGATGTCAAAAGGAGATATGAGTGATATTAGATGAGGAGTTGTTGGTTGATGTCAAAAAGGGCTTCAAGCCTCAGGATCACCTTATATTGCTTGCTAAAGGAGGAAGGAGTTAGTCATTTTGATCTAAATCCAAAAGGTTTCAGACTTTAGACTTCGGCTGTACCTCATACTTGTAGTGTCAAAAAATGTCGTCAGAGACATTTTCACACTTGTTTGGATCCTCCTTGTGGAATTAGGCTTAATATTGCCTTGATTTAGTGTTGTAATGTGTTTGACACATTCACATTAGTTCTTGGGCCCTTGTGAACTAATGGATTTAAATGGTACCTGGCTAAAGTATTGTGAAGTGTTGTAACTCACTTTCACACTTTTTTAAGGTTTTATTAGTTAACTAAACATAATAAACCTCTTTTTAATCAAAATTAATCTTAATATTACCTTATTTGAAGTGTTGTAAAGTGTTGTAACACACTTTCATACTTCTCTAGGCTTGTCATTAATAATTGGGCTTTCTTATGCTTTAATTCACCCCATTTTGCATCCGCAAACCTCATTTATTGCATATTTTTAAAAATAATCTTGACACCAATCATCATCTAATCATAATTTATGTGTCTCAAGTTTGAATGGCCCAAATTTAGTGATATGGGACTCATTCACCAGCTTAGGAAAATGAGTCCCACTTGGATCTTTTGGCCCCGAACCTGGTTTCACACATTTCTAAGCATTTTTAATTCTAGTCCCATACATTATGCCCGATGGGACTCATTCGCCACCTTGGGCGAATGAGTCCCATGTGGCCCAAAATCAAAATTAATTCAAATTCTTGGTGAGATTTCATTCTCCTAGATCTGATATCGGTTTGTAGTGTTGTAATTTTGAAAATTCTTGCATAATTGAGTATAAATACAAGGTTCTTTCACACATTTTCACCTAAGACTTTTGTGAGAGAATTCCTAATAGAAAATTGAGTTCAGAAAATCATTTAAGAGCATTCAAGGGAATATTATCAAGCATTCCTCAAACATCAGTCACCATGTCAAAGACTTCATGCATCATGTTTTTCATTGTGTTAACAATTGTGATGTAGGGTTTATGGTTCAAGCAAGTGTTTCATTCAAGATCAACTTCATTCAAGAAAATATCAAGAGCTACATCCATTGGAGCCATCTCAAGCATATTTACAACACTTCGTTGAAGGGTTTGGTGAGTTGCAATATTGTTATTTGTTCATTCATCATTATCCATTCCTATTTGATTTCATTTCAAGGTTTAATTACCAACAAGGGGTTTGACCAAGGAAAACCCCTATCCACTAACCCAACAACATTTTTCCCTCTCCTTTGTGTGTGATTTGTAGGTCTAGATTGTAGATTTCCTAAGGAGCAATATTGGAGAAAAGTTGTCAAGAGCTCAAAGTTGTCAAAATTGTCAACAAGCCTTGGAAACATTTGGAGATCACCTACAAGTCACAAATTACAATTTCAGATCCATAAATCAATCAAGAAAAATAAAGCATACCAAGAGGCACAAATCCAAACTTTGAACTCCTAAAAAAATAAGAAGTTGAATGATTCACCACAAGTGGCAAATGAGCCCCACTATAGTTGTCTAACATAGATATTTACATATTCAGATACCCTTTTGTCTGATACTAACTCTTGTGTAGTTTTCCAGAAGCAAAACTGATTCACGCAAGTTGGCGAATGAGTCCCAGTCAATAATAAAAGCACAATTTTTAATGATTTAGGCCTCCATCTTGTCATTTCCAAATTTCTAGGAGCACACTTTCCTTTTTTTAGCTTTTTGTATTGCTTCATTCACTTTTCTAGGTCATTTAGTGTTACTTTGCATTCAATTAGGGTTTTTCATTTCATATTGCATTTCATTATCTTTTCCAAGTCTAAACTCAGTGGTGAGCCTCTTATTAGCTCATATTTAGCCCCTAGAACAACCCTCTTGCAAGATCTCTTTCTCTTTTGCATTGAGATCTCAAGGGTTTGTTCTTGAGTGAAAGTGAAGATTGTCATTCTAGATCCTAAACCCTAGAAAACACACACAATTTTCCACTTTTTATTTTGGTGAACCTACATTTAGAACATCATAATTATGATTTGGAGTGCATTATCATCCTAGATCTAGCTTGCATTAACATTGCATTAGGATTTGCATTGGTTAATTTGCGTTCCAGGGTTTCAAATTTTGCATTAGTGAAATCTCACATAGCTTACATTTTTGCATCTGATTTCATTGAAAATTATTCAAAATCTACATTTGCATCTCAGATACAAATCATAAAACATAAAAAGCATAAAATTCAATTGAAAATTCTAAAAAATTTGAAAAACAATCCTCCCTGAGATTCATTCGTCACCTTGGGAAAATCAATCCCTCTGCATATTTTGCATTGCATTTTCTGACATTCAAAGTTTAATTTCTAGTTTCTGTTTGTTATTGTTGCCTTTGTATTTCAATTTCCATTTTTTTTGTTATAAGCATTTCATTGTTCTTATCTTGCATTGCATTTGCATTCATTGTGCATTTAGTAGCCCTTGAATGAGTATTTGGTGTCCTATTTCTAATATTGTAGTGAGATAAAGTTTGAGACTCATGTCATCCTGTGATAGCACAATTGTTGTGGATCTTGGGTTGTCTAGCTCTATCACTCCTAGTATTGACACTAGTACACTAGGTATGGACAACACCTTTAACAAATCTTTGCCTTCAAGTACTATGCAAGTTGAAACATGAAATGATAGTGTCCTAAAAGAAAACATAATTCAAATTCATTAGGAACTAAAAAACCTACAACATCAAGTGCAAAATGAAAAAAATTCACATACTACCATCCCTACTATAGATAACATTCACTGCATGCTTGAAAGTGAAGATGGACTTGACCTTGTGAAAAACATAGTTCAAATATTTGGAAAACACCTCCCCTCAACCACTACTTTCCCTTTACCTACAAGCAATGTCACAAGCCAAGAAGGAACTCAAATTCCTCCTCCCACAAAAATTTCCTCAATACCTACCTATACCAACCCTCAAGTCACAATAACAATGCAACAAACTAGTAATGTGCTTCCTTCCTTGGGTATTCCTGCTAGTATCCCTAGTTCCTATGTGGCATCACACGTCATATCTCCCACCACCTTACCACCTATAAGAATTCCATTCAATTTTCCTTCAAACACATACACTCCACTATTTTCATTTCCATCTCATAACACAAGTAATGACCCCCTCATAAACCAACTATTCCAAACCGTTTCATCCCTTCAAAATGAAGTTTCCACCATAAACCAAAATCAAAATGGCCCACCTATATATTATGTCAAAAGTAGCCCATTTTCCTTGGAGATATTGTGAACACTAATGCCACAAGGTGTAGAGGTGCCTAGATTTGATAAATACGGAGGGAAGGGAGATCATTCTAACCATGTTAATGTCTTTACTACATTGTGTAGTGACTTTGTCCTTGATGATAAACTCTTGGTTAAGATTTTTCCTAGGTCATTGAAAGACGCTACCTTGGAATGGTTCTCCTCTTTACTGAATAACTCAATTAGTTCATTCAATGAACTTGTTGATTCATTTGTAAACCATTTCCAAGTGCATATGACTCCTAAGATTACCTTGACTGATTTGATGATATGTAAGAAAAAGGAAGAATAAAAGATAACTGACTTTATCTCATACTATCAATCGCTTTATTCCCAAATTGATGTCAAGGTCCCAAACCCTCACCTTTAAATATGTTCATAGAAAATTTTCAAAGAAAGATTCAAGACAAGCTCACCATGATGAAATTCCCATACTTCATGCACTTGTGTACTTCCCTCCATGATTATCAAAATTCGATTACTAGTCGAGATACAAAGTCCACTTCTAGCCGATCTAAGAAATCTAAGCCCGCACACCAAAACAATTCCCAACCTTTTAGAAAACAAAACAAAGGGTTCCTTCAATTTAATCCCTCTAAAAAAAAAACTCAAAATTTCAATAACCAAGTAGTTGTTGTTAAAGCCATACCCTTTAGCTATGGGGACCCGAAAAGACAATTCACCCCCTTACCCAACACCTTTCATAACACAATGTCTCAACTTTTAGAATAGAAAATGATTAACTTGCCTCTCATCAAAACAACCAATCCTACTAAACCTTTACCTGCAAGCTTTAGATCAAATGCTTATTACCACTATCACCGACAAATGGACATGACACGAAACATTGTAAGCATATTAATCATTTTGTGCAAGACCTCACTGATTCCAGTTCTATTGGAGGTGTTAGTGATCACAAAAATAATTTTGTTGCCCCTCCTAACCAAACTTTTCAAATATTTACCAACCCCATGCCTAACCATAACATTTCATTTGTCAAAGCCAATGAAACTACAAAGAGTGATGTGATGAATGTTGATACAGATGATGATAACAATGATTCTATTCAACATGATCCTATAGATAATAATCCTATGGATGAAATGGTAGGAGTGATAGACGTCATTCCTTGTAAAGGCTGAACTAAAAATCCTCTTGTCATTACTTTATCCCCTAAGGATATACTTAAACATGCACTGGATGTTCCTCTTTACATAGTCGGTTGTATCTATGACACACCCACTTATTGTATACTAATAGATCTTTCCTGTGGAGAGAATGTGATCACCAAGAAATTCCTACTTTTGCATGAGCTCTATCAAGACATATATGATAAATTGAAAGCATGGATAAAGACACACAATGGTTTTTTTTGCCCTACGATGGGATTCATCACTCTTCCTTTACAAATAGGACCAAAAATATTAGATGTCTCATTCTCCATCATCCCATAGTCAGACCAATTTCGTGTAAAGCTAGGCTACCCATGGATTCGCTCCATGAAAGTTGTCCCTTCAGTTGTGCATAAATGCTTAAAGTTTCTCTTTAACAATGAAATATTCACCATCCATCAAATTGGCTTTAATCCCTTGTCCTCCAAAGGAAACTTTTCCTTAGATTAATTTTGGCCCGAGCCTATGGAACCTATAAAACCGAGAGAAGACTTATTTTTCTTGTCCTATTAAAAGTTCAAGGCAAAGAAAATAATAGAATTATCCCTCCAAAACATGTCTCCACCTACCACTAAGCCTACTATCCTTGATAGAACCATGATTAGGCCTAAATAAATTCCAAATCATCAAGACCAGCCTAGGACTGAACCTTCTCCTACCTCCTACAAATGACCAAGAGAAAATTAAAATAGCCTTGTCACACTAAAATAAAACAGGTTTAAAAAGTCAAAGAGAAAGCGGTTGAACAACCTCCTTTGGTTCCTTGTATTCCTCCCCTTAGGGAAGAAAAGAAACCTATGGTTGATCAACCCGCTCCTACACAAATGCAACTTGAAAACAAAACTAAGAGAAATAGAGGTTCTAGAGAGCATAGGCATAGATGTTGTGCCTTTTCTCACAGGTTACATGAAGAATTCAACAAAGAAAATCAAAATCCAAACTTGATAGAAGCAATGCATGACCAACCTCCCCCTTCACCAAAAAGAACAATTCAATACAACAACTACAACAAGAGTTGAAGCCTTCTTTATATATTATCATTCAACCTCCTATTTTTATCAATTTGAATGATGATGGTGAGGTTGCAAAAATTGACAAAGAGGTTCATAATGAATTGAATACATTGTTTTCCTCTTCCATGAGCTTAGATGAAAAATCTCCTACAAAAAGTGTTGAACTTGGAGTTGGCCCTAGTTCAACACTTTATATTGTCCCTTTGGCTAGTTGTCCACCCTCAGTATACAATGAGCATGATTGGGATGCAAATAACTTTCTCATAGGTTGACTTGCATGTGGCTTATTATTATTTTGCATTATTTCATTTTTTTGTTTTCTTTTGTGTGATTGTGTGTGTGTGATGTGATCCCCCGTGACATTATATTTGATCTCTCTCTCTCTCTCTCTCTCTCTCTCTCTCTCTCTCTCTTTATGACATTCCTCTATTTGAACCTCCATTCTTCTCTATGTCATCAATCTTTTACTTTTTGATTTTTATCATTTTCATTTATCTTATGTTTTCCTTTTCAGGATGATGCAAGGCATCGATACATTCATGTTGACACAAAAGGCTTTTCCTTTGCTTTTTATTTTTCTTGTGTTTTACTTTTAGAGATGATGAAAGGGGTCAAGATATTCACATCTCTTCCATGTTGACCCAAAAGGCCTTTTATTTTCGCTCTTTTTGTGTCATTCTCCCATTTCTATGTGTATTTGGGGAATAATGACAGTTATGAGCTCTCTAAAAAATATTGATTCACCCCAAATCCATAGATCACTTATGTTTTTGGTGTTTTCATTTTGGGGGTTACCCCTCTCTCTTTTTTTTTACATGATGCAAATTCATTTGGAAACATATGACTTGGCATAGGGCTTTCAAAGTTGCCTCTCGTGTCTTCTTTCTTTCAATTTATCATTCACTAATTTAAAGTAATTTCTCACAATATGGTGTTTAGCAATTTCTTTAAAGTGGGGGCATATATTGACATTATTCTTTCACATTTTCCTTTTTCATCTAGTTCATGGTGCAATTTTATTACTTCATACGATGCATTTTTCGCTTTGTGGATGACATTGGGTGTGATGTATTTCAAGAGCATGATCTCTCTTGGCATGTCACATTCCTCTTAGTGGATTGATGTGACACACTACATCCCCTAAGTTACAAATTTTCTATTCTTTGTTTGGTCCTCTCTTAGAGACATTAGGCACAATTTTCCCTAAGTTAAAGACCTCGCATGAAATAAGCAAGACTCCTTTGAATGTTCCTTACTTTTCATTTCCATTTATATGAACACCTTGCATAACACAACTTGCATGCCTATGGAGCCATCTTGTTTGTTCATGAAGCTCAAAAATCATTTATTTTGGTGGCATCTTATTAAAGTTATTAGGAGGTATAACTTTGGTATGGTTTGAGCGGGAAGATCGATCGAGGCATGAATTTATCCATAGCCACTTGCGTGTGTGTTTGAGTACATATTATTGGAATCAAGCAACATTGAGAGGGGGGGTGAATCAGTGTTCTACAATTTCTAACTTTATTGATCTGATCCTTCAAGAATTTAAAACATTCACTCAAAAGAAATATGCATGAACATAAAACAAAACAACCATAACACAGGAATTTTTATGTGGAAACCCTATTAGGGGAAAAACCACGGTGGATGACCAATCCACAATATGATTTGAGTATATTCAAAATGAAGCTTACAATATGGGGAATGCACTTGCATTCAAGCACACTACCTAGAGCTCACTGCTCAAAGAAGACTCACTATCTTACAAAGATAATCAAATTAAATCTATCTAAGAAGTTGAACTGAAAAAATAGCATCTACATATGCTTGATTACAATTTTGATTAGGCTCAACAATCAATCTTCTATCCTTTAGACTGATTTTGCACTTCTTCTCTGCTCTGCTCAAACTCGCATAACAAAATCCCTTATGCACAAGTGAAACTGTGCATTATCGCTCTTCTTCTTTGCTCGGATTCACAACTCGCATCCACACACTTCATACACATCTCTAAATGATATGATCCATCACTTATATATATCCGCGACTAATAATTTAATCGCCCATATGTCAACTTCAACAATATACAAAAACATTTGCAAATTGTCAGCTCAATCCATGGATAATCCTTAATGTGCACCAACAAAAGTCAGCTATAGCATAGCAATGATCAACATCAACATGTACGAACACAAAAATACTTAAACAATAACTTCCCAAACATCCACAACTTGTTATATCCACAAAGTCAACTTCTGTACTGATAATCAAAGAATTAACCAACGAGATCTTCTAACTCGCACACAGATCAATACAAACCACTAAGATTCAATAGAAACAAAGATAATAGATCAAAAAACATTCAATGAGATACACAACACAAAATAATAACATAAAATCTTCATGTGAATCAATGAACACAAAACTGTCCAGTATTCTGTTCTTCCTTGACTGTCGGTTGATCAAATGATGACACGTGGATCCAATCAACAACTAGGGTTGCCATAAATGACAACACCAAATGATATTCACAGTGTATCTTGCCAACAATCTCCCCCTTTGGCATTGATGGCAACACTTAGTGAAAAATGACTAAGTGTCGAATCAATACCAACATGAATTACACTGCCAACTTCAAATTTTCAAAAACACAACTCTCCCCCTGAAATGATTTATATATTTTTCACTCTACTACTCTCCCCCTTTGAAATCAATGGAAAAGGCAAGAAACTGCATACCAAAAATTTAAAAAACTGTTATGAACAAATTGCTTATGCATAAGCAAGCTTCTTCAACTTACATAAACTTGAAAACATCTGCAAAATATTTCTTCAACATAATCAAATTTGTGTCCCAAACCCTTTTGAGACTCTCCAAAATTGTTATGTGACCACAAAATAAGTAATATTGTGTCTCTACAAACTCCAGGTTCACTGGATCACCAACTACCTTAGCATCTTCAACTTCCTTTAATGCACTCGACATTATTTTTGTCTTTGGACCAATTAGGCCTCTAAGCTCACATGCTCTTTCCACAATTTTGTCATTGTCATGCTTCAAGCTCCTTATCTTGTCAAGCAGAGATATCACTTGACCTTCTTGATTTCCAACACCACCAACTAAAGGATCAAAAGCTTTGTTATCATGCAAACTAGTAGCATTCATTCCATTAATAACTCCCCTACAAAATAGTCTATTTCCTAGGTTTGTAATGTTCAAGCATGCAAAACGAGGTGATTTTCAATCCACCTTGAAATGCATTACAAATTCTTAGGTAGTCAATTTGAGCATCCCCTCATGTTTTCCTCGCAAAGACCTTCGAAATGAGTACCTTCGTGAGCCCTCATGGTTGATACTTAGTGAAATAGTGAAAAGTGTAGTTGGCCTGAAAAACATCGCTCCACTTCATTATGGAAAATTGACACTGTGTTGAAAGTGCAAGGGTGCACAAAATAAGCGCCCTTGCACTTAAGTGATTTTGGACTTAAGTGTGAGGGTGTTGAAAAAGTGCACCATTGCACTTAACTTTGTGACTTAGCCAGTTTTTGGCTAAGGCGCCCTTTTTAAGCTCATTTGCACTTTTCACTAAATGTGCCGCTTTTCATGCCTTAATTAAACGGTTGAATTAATTTGGTGTTAAACACTTCTAGATCACTTAAAAATTAATTCTTATTCATTTCTTTTTACTTCTATCTTGTTCTTCACCTCCTTTCTTGCTGGTCGACCAAGCTCTCAGTAAAAAAATGCATTTTTGTAGTCAAGGCATTTTTTTTCATTCCTTAGTATTCCAGGTACATTTTTGTTCTTTGTTTCATGATCTCTTCTTAAAATCGTGTTTTTATTTCTTTTTCCTATCATATGTTTAGGGTTCTCATTGTTTGAAATATCTCTTTCTCCAAATCGTGTTTTCCCTCATACACGTTTTTCTCTGAATTCTTCATGCTCCTATGCGTGCCTCTCTCTCTCTCTCTTCTTTCTTGAGTCATGTTTTTGTATTCTTTCCTTTCATTCCATTCTTCATTTTCCTTTGTTTCTCTCATGTGCAATGGTTTCTTAGAGGCACACGTTCTTTTTAAAATTGGAGATTCATTTTTTGAAAATGAAATTCATACCATTGGCTTTGTTTCAATATATTGTTCTTTCCTTGAAAATATTTCCTCTCCTCATATCTAAGGCCCACTTTTTGATCCACATTGCACTACATTAATTCACAAGCCAAAATGTTGAAGCATTGAAAATCCATGCCATCACCCTTACAAACTTGTTCATTCATGAGAAAAGTGTCAAGGCACTGAAAACCAGCGCCCTCACACTCTTTAAAATAATTTCCTAAGTCTGGGTGTGATGGCACACTTTCTTAGCGCCATTGCACCAAGTTCATTTTTGCACTAAGTGCAAGGGCATTGATTTTCAACACCCTTACACTTTTTCCTGGATTTTTCCGAAAACATCTCAAAACTATCCAGTTTCGCTCTGAACCACTTCTTGTCTATTTTTTACCTCATTTTCCATGCTTCACCACTTACATCATGCTAGCTTGATATCTCTCCTCACTTCACGCATCCCAATGCTATTTTTTAGCTGACAATTGTTGATTCTTATTTGTAGTTCACTTATGGATCTCGACAAAGGATTATTCCATATCTTGAAGCTGAAGTGATCTCAGATGACAGCTAAGAAGCCTCCCTCGTCTTCAAAAGCTGAAGGCAAGATGAAATACAAATACCAAGGCATTTATCCACTGAAGGTAGTGATTTCAAAAGTTGATGAGATCAAAGATATCGAGGTTGGCCATCAAGACCTTATTGATTTTGTGAAGAGAACCGAGCAAAAGCCTCTCGAAGACTCTCTAAGAGCTATCGTGCATAGTAACTCATATCTTGTCTCTACATTCCTGACTGCTGCACATAACACAAATGTTTTCCTCCAAGTTGCATCTCACTATATCCAGGAAAGCAGAAGTGTCATTTATTCTTTCGAAAATGAGGTTTTGAGACTAGATCTAGACTTCTTTGATATTGTCTTCAAATTCCCTCAAATGGAGTACATTGACATTTTAGTACAATCGACACAGAAGGTCTATGACTCAGATCCAAACAAGGTTAAGTACCCGATAAACAGTCAGTGATTGAAAGAACCCAGGCATACTATTTCTAGGTGGCCAAAGGGTCTTCCTCGAGCTGACTTCAAGGAAGATATCAAAGATATGATAATAATTTTGAGTAGAGTGAAGGGACTACTAGAAACATCTCATTTTCATGATTGGATGTATGATTACATTCGAATCATAAGGAGGTAGAAGGATCATATTGACTAGGGCAAACAGATCAGTGATGCAATTCATGAGTAGTTGATTAATGTGTGAACCACCTTGAATTTTTATATGAATTCATACCTGGTGTACACTACAACCATGATGAGACAATTCCCAGGCTTATCTACAAAATGGAATAAAATTTCTACACCTATATATAATTACTTCTACCAGTTGGAATTGAAGGAAATCCATCATCATTTTAGGAGGGTCACCGATGCTTTCTTTGCTCCTTTTCTTTTCAATTTTGACCCAACTCTCGAGAAAAAGAGAGTGTTTGATGAGGCCTAAAAAGTGGTAAGGTTGGATGCATACATCTTCAATTCCTGACTTTTACTTACATAAGGGTAGGATGCTACACTGGTTTCCCTTATATGTTGCCTAGATATCCTTTAGACAAGTGGATTGTGATGGAGTTATGCAGGTAGTTGATTTCAGTCCATAAGGAACATCGAAGGATTCATAAACCTGGCTTTAAGTTCCCATTGGAAATCAGTAGATATACCATCAAGAGTGTGCAAAAGGTGAAATTAGTCTATGTTGAGATGCAAGTCATGACACTCAAGACTTATAAATAAAAACTTGATTTTGATTATCGAGATGTCAGAAAGAGGCTAAAAAAGGGGCACAAACATGGATATCACTTTGAGGACATTTGGGCTGATTGTCGAGACAAAGAGGTTGTTCATAAGATGGATTGGTGTAGGTTGATTGTTTAGTAGATCAGGATTCTTGGTGTTACTGACCTACCAAAGGATTTCGTAGATCCTGGCGACATCCTGAATGTTGCTTATGATGAACAACAAATCTTCAAGAAACTCTTGCCTATAATTCAATGGTCAAAGAAGGAGAACGTTTCCATTAGAGAAAGGTTGGCACCAACTTTGGCTAAAACTGCTGAATGGTTACATAAGCATGGTTTTCAGATGAATAATTTCATAACAAAGTTTGAAGGAGAAGAGTCTAAAGCACGAGACAATCAATAACAAGAATCCCACACCAAAGATAAATCTACAAATATTACCACTTCCTCCAGAAAGGGCCCTAGGATTAAATTCACTATTGGCAAGAAGGATGCTCGAGCCATCCGTGAAGAAGAAACTATGGAATCTAAACCATCCCACTCGAAAGGAAAGGAATCTATTTTTGAAGAGATAGATTCTGATGAAAAAGAAAGTACAAGTGATCAATCTCCTAAAGATGAAGATTTAGAAGAAATAGACTCTGATGAGGAAGAACATCCTAAAGATGAACATGAGTCTAAAAGTGACCAAGGATGTGAGAAAGAAAAAGAGGATCAAGCGAGTGATCAACATGAACTCAAGCATGATGAAGAACAAGCTATGTCTCCACCCGAGCATGTAGCTGAAGATTTTCCCCAATCATCATCACCTATAATTTCAAGCGTTCCTTGTACATTCCCTATTCCAAACACTCCTTTGTCAAATATTTCCACATTGCCTATTCCTAAATCTGCCATACCCATAGTAGACACAACACCACTCCTTGTAGTGTCAACCACACTAGATACTCCTTCAGTAACAAGTATTCAAACAGTTGAATTTTTATCAAGTTCTTTGTAATCTATTCTCATCTTGTCATCCCCATCATATGACCTCAATTCAGAAGCCGAGTTTAACAGATTTATGAGTGAATCTTCGAAGAATCAGAAAAATGTGTAGGTTTCTGGAACAGTAATGATAGATACTTCACCAATTGTTTCCATAGCCATCATTCCTTCAGAAGTGGTGGTAACAAAAGAGTTGACACTCAACCAGGAATATTTTACCTCCTCTCTTCCCCCATGGTTGGTATCCCAAGTATCGAAGCGAAAAAAGAAAATGAATTCTTCAGAAGAGCTTGATCTTGAAAAGATAGCCCCTCCAAAAGCTAAGGGAAAGAAAAAGGCAAAAGTATATTCACGGCTTCAGGTTGACAAAACAGGGCAAAAGTATGCAAAGATTGGCATTCCACCTCAAGAGGAATGAGATGTTAATATGGAGGACTAAACAGTAACAAGAGTCCAGCTTGGCAAGGGGGCTGATGCAAGAAGTTGGGTCCACAAAAAGCTCAAAAAGTGGAAGTGTTTTTGTTGTTTTTCATAATTTGTCACACTTGGATTGAAAATTTGAGGCACTTACATAATGAATTTTTTTAAAAATAAGTAATATGAAATTTTGAATTTTGAATCTAGTTTCTAAATATGTAAATTATTCAAATACCCAAATTGTAGAAATTAAATTTTGATAGGGATCTATAAAAACCACTTTTTAAAAGTCCCTGTTTTTTTACCATACCATGCACGTGTATGGACACCACTTTTTGACCCAAATAAAAGTATTTTGCTAATTCCTTTAGAGGAAAGAGAACTAACAACATGAAGATTGATGAGGAATTTTTTTTGTAATTTTTTGTTGAATATTTTTTTTTTTATTAAATTTTTATTGGCCTTAATTGTTGTTTTTAAAAATCAATGTGTACGGACAACATAATTTGACCTAAACTAAACATTTTTTGAAACTTTTTTTTTCATTCTGTAAAGAATTGTCTAAAGATTGATGTCATATAATTTTTTTTACAAGAAACTTCACCAAAATAAAGTTATTAAAAAACAAAAAAAGTCTAATATTTCATGTTTAAGGACTAGTTTGCTTTGAAATTAATTTAAAAATATCAAATATAATCCAATATTAATAAAAATTATATATTTGGAAACTAGAAATTGTGTTCTGTAATGGGTTTTAATTTTATAGATTGATTCAGAAAAAAAGTCCATCAACCATATTGTCAAAGATGGACATTCTTCTTCAATCTGCCTTAGTTTTTTAGTTGCAGGTCAAAAGCTAAGGCTCGGATTGCCAAGCCTTTCCCGAGCCTAAAACCAAGGCTGCAAGTGGGTTGGAGATTCAAGTTTTTAATAACGCATATGCGTTTTTAAAAATGCGTACGCATTACAAAACGCATATGCGCTCTTTATTTGTATGATTATTTTTTTTTTAAAATGCTTTTTAGAAACGCGTACGCGTTTTGAAAAGACAAACGCGTACGCGTTTCTAAAAAGTATTTTTAAAAAAATAAATTATTTGTATGCACTCAAAAACGCGTACGCGTTTTATAATGCATACGCATTTTTTTAGGCTCGGGTACCCAATGCATAACGCATACGCGTTTTTTAATAACGCGTACACGTTTTTTAATAACGCATACGCGTTTTTTGTGAGATTATTTTTTTTGGCCGAAACTTCCCCTCTTCGTGGACCCAACTTCTTGCACTTACCCAAGGTTATTAATGAAAGCGCCAAGGCAGATGTGCAAGTGACTTTGAATATACTAGCAGGGAGATTGGACAAAATGGAGCAAGCTCGTGACTTATACAAACAAAGGGCCGAGCATTATGCCACTATTGTTAGAAAGCTTGCAGGATCTTCCAACAATGCACAAGCATTGGCAAAGGTAAGCCCTGAGGACCCGACTATTAAGAAGGATGAGAGATTTGTCTCCAAAGGTAAAGTGTTGTATGAATTCATCAACAAAGTTGTAGAACGCGGTTCTCAAATTATAATTGCCATAGATGAGAAGGCTAATCAGATAGCTCAGCTCAAGTTAGAGCTAGATAAAGAAGAAGTTGTCCTTTCCCAAGAGCTCAAAGAATTGGAAAAATGCTTGTCATTTTGGTCGCAAATGAAATAGGTAAAGCTCAACAAACTGGTGGAAGCTAGGGTTATTCCTGACAAGGAAAAATACATTGAGGTAAGAGAATCATTGAAGCATGGTATTCAGACGATCAAATCTCTTACGAAAGATCTCCACCAAGTTCAGGAAGATGTGGAAGAACATCAGATTATTCTTGAAAAAAGAGTTAAGGAGTTTCCAGGAAAGCTTCTCGAAGAAAACCATATCCTCCTTCTGACCACAAGACTATCCCAAACCTTCAAAGAATTCATCATGAGTCAAGTAGAGAGTGCAAAATTTTCAGATGCCTCCATAAATGATCTTTGTGATATCAGGCTCACCCTTGATAACCTTAAGACACATCTTGATAGGTGTAAAAAGGTTCTTTCATCTGCCAGGAGATTAGTCATGAGGATTCACACCATTGGTCTGGATGAAAAATTCATGTAGGAGACCAAGAAGAAATATGAAGACTTTCGTGCCCAAGCAAGGAACCATGAATATTCCCGATCTTCCAGCGTTGAATATTTTGATGCATTCTCATGTGCATTTTTTAAATAGTTTTTGACATCTTAAATGTCATTTTGTAAAGTGTAATTACACCGAAAATATGAGATATAATTCCATGGAGATAAATTACACTTTGACTTAGTCAAAGTTCGGGTTCCCTATTTTTTCTCATCTAATTCCCTAACTTTACTCCACTAATTTCCTAGATGATCTCTTCTCTCTTTTCTATAAATAAGAGACTCCTATTGTAATCTTTACCTTTTAGTATTTTGCAATGAAGTGCTACCCTTTTGAAATGAGCATTGAAGCTTTGTGTTCCATTTTGTGCAACTGAATTTAATCAATAAAGAAGGAAGTTGCATGCTAGAATTTGTGTTGGAATCAACTCTCTTTGGATTTGAGTACTATTGGCGGTGATTAGTGAATGGTATTTGAAGGACTTCAAGTAATTTATGTAAAATTTGTGTTGAATCTATTATTTGGATTTAATTTTATGTGTGGATACTTTGGTTGAAATATCTACAAGACTTTGTGCTTGTAATCGTTCATGTTGTTCAAGGAATTGTTGCATATAAGAAAAAATTGTGCTTCTAATGCGACAAACAATACTTTTGTAGATCCAACATTGAAAAATCTACGAAACGAATTTGTGCCTTCATGAGCTTTTCCTTTTCCTTTACATTGTTATTATAAATCATATCTGGTATCTCTACACTTTGCTTTGACAAGATATAGGTATTGGCATTACTGTTTTTTTGTTATGTTTCAATTATTAGATCTAGAACTTCCAAATTGTGAAGCGTTGTAAAACATATTCTCTGAAAAAGGAGAGAAGCATGAATGTAACACACACCCCCATTTTGTAAGTGTAGTGTACATTGTGTAAATACTTTATTAGTTTTACCATAGCTTCTATTAGTAGTAAGAAGGGTGCCTCCCCTTTTTGATAGGAGAGATTCTATCTCACATAGTTGTGGCTGAAGTCTAGGTTGTGTAATCTATTGAAAAATTGATTACATAATTTTCATGCAACAAGCTTCAGAAATAGCAGCTAACTATTTCTCAAGATCCTTAACCTTCTTCTCATTGACTTCAGTAAATTTTGTCAAAGACAAACATGACTTATAGATCTTTCCACCTTTAGATAGAGAATTTTGAATATTCTTCACACAGGTGGCTAATAGAGTTTTATCATTATTTATCATTCCTTTCAACCTATTTAAACTTTTGGCATCAAATTATTTTTGAACTTTAACCATGGCTGACTTCTCAAGTGACTCGAAATGAGTACTTATAAAGTTAATGAGATTCTTCAGTTCACTGGAGGAGGAACCAGATGGATCCTTGACATGAGTAGGCATTATTTTCTCCAGAAATTCAGATGCAAGATCTAAGAGAATTCACTATCCTCAATGTGAGACTTCAACAATTCTTCTCTAGCTTTTGCTTGGGAAAATGATGCTACCTTCATTTTCTAAATTGGGGACAAAGTGGATAGGTTGATAGGACCTTCAACCAGTTCAAGATCAAATTCTTATTTTGCTCTACTAGAAACTTCTTTACTTTCTTTGCAGTGTCTCTTGATTCCACTAAAACTTCTTTTACATCAACTTTCTTTTCCTCAACCATTATTTCCTTAGTTGTGGGTTCTTGCTTATCTTCAGGAATCTCAACTTTCTCAACTGATACAATTTTAGGAAATTCAATCTCCATAGGTATTTCTATATTATCCACATCAAGAGGAATCTGAGTATCCTTAGTTCTATCTTGTTTTTCTTCTTTTTCTGTCAGACCAGATGAGACATCTTTATCATGTGTTCCTTCAGAGACAACATCAATTTTGTTACTTAACAAAAAATTTCTCAAAATTTGTTTGGTTTCTTTTGCAACTTCTTTAGTCTAACCAATCGTGAGCTTGTTCACCCTTGTCTTGCTCTTGAATTCATTTTTATCTTTATTCAGGATTGCCTTCATTTCTTCCACAGATACCACTGGACATAACTCTGCAAGAATTCTCTCTGTCATTTTCTCTTCTTCTGATCTAGCATTTACTCTCCTCATTTCCAAAATCTCATACAAGATTTTAGGTAAATCATGCATTATTTCAATAATAACCTTATTGAAAATATTTAAATGCTTTATTGTAGTCTACTCAAGAGTTTTTTGACTAGATTTATCAAAGGTTTCATACCATTTACAAAGCGGCTTAAGATTTCCATCTTTGACCAAAGTTTTCTCAACCTCTTC
This sequence comes from Sequoiadendron giganteum, assembly GCA_007115665.2. Taxonomy (NCBI): domain Eukaryota; kingdom Viridiplantae; phylum Streptophyta; class Pinopsida; order Cupressales; family Cupressaceae; genus Sequoiadendron; species Sequoiadendron giganteum. The sequence continues at coordinate 10,849,912 of CM021103.1, forward strand.
TGCTGACATACCAGGTTTGTGAATTTTTACTTCCTTCTTTGCTTTGCCTTCTTCACCCGAGGGCTTGCTTTTAGTAACCTTTGTTGCTTGGGTGCCCATATGCTTTATTTCTCTCACATCTTCATCAGACTCAATCTCTTCATCTTCTGAGACAAATTTATAGACTCTTGTGCTCTTATTCTTCTTCCTCTTACCAGATACCTTGGTTTGAGTTTGCACAAGAGTTGGCTTTGTTGTAGGGGTAGATAGGGATGCAAAGTTCCTTGTTGACCTAGTTCGAGTAGAGGATGCTGCCAAACTAACAAATTCAGTTTTTGTTGGCTCTTATTCTACTTCATTGTTCTCTCCTTTTTTTGGCTTCTCTTACTGATTCTATAGATATTCCCATGCTTTCTGCAAATATTTCCACCTCTTTTCTTACTCTTCTAACTATCATAGGTTTTCTTAGTTCATTATGAAAGTATATATCTTTTTCTGCATAAGTTCCAAACCTCTCTTTTGATGGATCTAGAGGCTTATTCAGTAAATGTTGTGCATACATTTCCAGAATGTGCTCCTCAACTTCATATCCAATTGGCATAACCCAAATAGTTCTAGGATCAACAACTTCCATCATGCATTGATCAATGTCTACCATAAAACAAATAGTATCCTTATACTTCTCCATAATAGATGTGGGAATTATTTCTCCAGCATGCATTAGACTCTGAAAATTATTGAAGTATCCCCAGATTGCAATTTTTTTGGCTTGACTATTTCCAATTCCATAGAATGTTTCTCTAATCTAAACAACTATAGGCTGACTGCCATGCCAATGTACTTTCCCAACACCCGAAACTTCATTAATGAAATGAAAGAATAAACATAACAAAAATTTACCATACTTAAAGGAATTTTTCTTGTCCTTCTTGATCTTACCAAGATTTTCCATCAGCTAACTTCTTAGAAGCTCACATAGATCATAGAATGCATTCTCCTTTACCATTTGATAGGCTACATAAATGGTTGTACCGAATACTGAATTGTCTCAACTTGAGTGATATATCCTGTAACCAATGATCATCGATGCAAATTTCACATCCACTTCAATGATATCTTCGATTGTCATGGCTCTTCTATCATATTTTTAACCTGTTGCATTAGTCACTGTTTGATTCTTTACAAACTTCAAAATCGACAATCCACCAGAGGAATTGAAAATTGTAACGACACTTATAGCCTCCTTTGTAATCTTAAAGGGTATAATCAACCATATGAATTCATCATGAACTAGAATCAAGATATATCAGACCCATTCGTTCTCTTCAAACATGGAAAATTTAAAAATCTGTGTAAACTTCTTCTCTTCTAGGGATTTGAATTCCGGTTTGACATAGAATTATTCTCCTATAATGTGATTATTAAAAAATTCAATAGCTACAAGCTTCTTAGCTCTTCAATGTTTGCGTGAATATATGCCCTAATATCTTCAGTATGTAAGACGTCATATGAAATAGATGAAATAGCACCTAACGGGTTTGTATCGATAGATTTGAAAGGATGCCATTTGAATTTGGGATAGGGTCTATCCTTGACTTCAACTACTAATGGAGTAGCCATTTTCACCAATTCAAAAATTCACAGGTTTTTCTAATAAATACCTTTTTGTCAGATTGGAGTTTGATTGTTGAAAGCTCCTTCACACTTGAATTTAACCTCAATTTTCCAAAGTTCGATTCAGACCTCTCCAAACTTCTTCTCAAAATGCAAAGTGACAAATGAAAGATAAAAATAACCTTTTATCACTCACACACTTAACCCTTTTTGTCGCAATAAATTATTTTTACCCTAACTCATCTGGTTACCGTGTTTCCATGTGTTTTGGCAGGTAATTCTTCTACGAACCTCCAATACTGCACAATACTCTCCAATAGTTTCAACAACATCTATAGAGAATCTATCTGCTTACTGTACTTATTCACATTCCAGTGTCAGTTATCGACAGGGGGTTAAGAGATTTTCTTGATAGCTCCCACTAGGCCAAAGGCCTAAAACTAATTCTCAGAGGAATTACCAGAAGAAAGTTCTGGTTCTGGTGCATTTTCTTCATCAGAGGGACTTTTCTTCATCCATTTCTTCTGCATTTTCTTCCTAATCACATCTGCAGTAACTTTTCCTTTTCCTTTTTCATCCTTCTGCATGTTTCTCCTTTGATTTACTGGACCTTTTATGTTCCAACATAATCTAGCAATGTGACCAATTTTTTTGTAGTTATAGCACAACATTTCTCTATCCAGAGTAGTTGTTCCACTGATTATCTCTTGTTCTACACTGGTTAGCAATATGGCCAAATCTATTGCATGTATAAAATCTGACATCTCTATGAAACTTTTTCATCACATTTCTGCATTCATTTGACTTATGACCAAACTTGTTGCAATTAAAGCACTAACTTGAGAATGATGGACCACTTGGATTCATCTTGCTTCTACACTGAGAAGACATATGACCAAATTTATTGCAAGTAAAATAGTAGCCATTGAATCTTTGAGAATTAGGTTGTCTTATCGGATTCCTTCTAGCTCTATTTATCTGATTTCCTTGCCTAAATCTCCTTTTTATGGATCTGGAAATTTCTTCTTCTTCATAACCAAGACCTTTCTTGTCACCATTAGTTCTCTAATTTTTAATCAGTTCATCAATCCTAGTTGAACTAACTTTGAACTTCTCTTTGTACTCATTTGCAGTAGCAATTTCATCTTTGAGATCATCAATCTATTTTTCAAGCACTTCCACATTAGTTTTAGATTGTTCCAATTCATTGTCCAGACGACTGCATACTTCAAATTTTTATTTTAAGAACTGTGCAAGCTTCTCTTCATTCTTATTCTTGTCTTCAATCTCCTTGGTCATCCTCATCATGATAGATTCCATCTCATGCTTGCACAGTTCTTAAAAGAAAAATCGTGAATGTCGGTATGATCAAATGATGATGTGCAGATCCAATCACCACCTAGGGTTGCCATCAATGACAACACCAGATGATATTTGCAATGTCTCTTTCCAAAACATACCAGCCATGAGTGTATATTTCTCACCTTTTAGGACTTCTCACCTAGCGTACATCTAGGAATTCAATTGCCTCAGAGTGAGTATGCATTTTTCAGACAAACAACCCATATCTGATCTACATCATGATGGAAAAATGATCAAATCTGGATCCAACTCTCTTTAATCTTTAATCTTTTCTCCTTTTCATCTTTGGCAGTGCATGCTTGTACTTTTTTGTTTCTCTTTATATCATTATCATGTGTGTTATTTTGTGCCCATGTTGATTTGTTTTGGGATCTTGATCTTAGGGGCTTGATCACCCATCTTGATCATTGTTGTCTCATCTTATTGAGATTGGTACATTTGAAACCCTCTTGACATGCATTTTTGTCTACTTTAGTGTGATTTTGAAGCAAGTTCACCCTCTCACTAAAGTGGGGGCTAAACGTAGTGTCAAAAAATGTCGTCAGAGACAATTTCACACTTGTTTGGTCCCTCCTTGTGGAATTAAGCTTAATGTTGCCTTGATTTAGGTTGTAATGTGGTTGAAACATTCACATTAGATCTTGGGCCCTTATGAACTAATGAATTTAAATGGTACCTGGCTAAAGTGTTGTGAAGTGTTGCAATTCATTTTCACACTTTTTTAAGGTTTTTTTTTTTATTAACTAGACATAATAAACCTCTTTTTAATCAAAATTAATAAAGTGTTGTAACACACTTTCACACTTCTCTAGGCTTGTCATTAATAATTAAGTTTTCTTATGCTTTAATTGGCCCCATTTTGCATCTACAAGCTTCATTTATTGCATCTTTTCAATGATAATCCTAACACCAATCGTCATCCAATAATAATTTAGGTGTTTCAGGTTTGAATGACTAAGATTTAGTGATTTGGGACTCATTTTCCACCTTGGGCAAATGAGTCCCACCAGGGTATTTTAGCCTCAAACCTGGTTTCACACATTTCTAAGCATTTTTAATTTTGGTCCCATAGATTATGCCTAATGGGACTCATTCACCACCTTGGGAAAATGAGTTTCGTGTGGCCCAAAATCAAAATTAATTCAAATTTTTGGTGGGGTTTTATTCTCCTAGATCTGATGTCAGTTTGTAGTGTTATAGTTTTGGGAATTCTTGCATAATTAAGTAGAAATATAAGGTTTTTTCACTCATTTTTACCTAAGAATTTTGTGAGAGAATTGCTAATAGAAAATTGAGTTCACAAGAGCATTCAAGGGTGGATTATCAAGTGTTCTAAGAGCCTTCTTGATGCATCATGTTTTTCATTGTGCTAATAATTGTGATGTAGGATTTATGGTTCAAGCAAGTGTTTCATTCAAGATCAACTTCATTCAAGCAAATATGAAGATCTACATCCATTGGAGCCATCTCAAGCATATTTACATCACTTCAATGAAGGGTTTGGTGAGTTGTAACATTTTTATTTGTCCATTCATCATTCTCCATTTATTTGATTTCATTTCAAGGTTTAATTACCAAAACGGGATTTGACCAAGGAAAGCCCCTATCCACTAACCCAACAAAATTTTCCCCTCTCCTTTGTGTGTGATTTACATGTCTAGGTTGTAGATTTCCTAAGGAGCGAGATTGGAGAAAATTTGTCAAGAGCTCAAAGTTGTCAAAGAGCCTTGGAGACATTTGGAGATCACCTACAGGTCACAAATTACAATTTCAGATCCAAATATCAATTAGGAAGAATAAAGTAGACTGAGAGGCACAAATCTAGACTTTGAACTCCCAAAAAAGTAAAAGTGAAATGATTTTCCACAAGTGGCGAATGAGTCCCACTATAGCTGTTTGACAAAGATCTTTGCAGATTCAGATACCTTTTTGTCTGAAACTAGCTCCTGTGCAGTTTTCCAAAAGCAGGATTGATTCTCCCAACTTGGCGAATGAGTCCCAATCAACAATAAAAGCAATTTTTTTAGTGGTTTAGGCCTCCATCTAGTCATTTCCATATTTCCATGTGCATACCTTTCTTTCTGTAGCTTTCTATATTGCTTCATTCACTTTTCTAGGTCATTTAGTGTTACTTTGCATTCAATTAGATTTTTACATTTCATGTTGCATTTCATTTCGTTTTCTAAGTCTAAAATTGTTGGTGAACCCCTTATTAGCTCATATTCAGCCCCTAGAACAACCCTCTTGCAAGATCTCTTTCTCTTTTGCATTAAGATCTCAATGGTTTGTTCGTGAGTGAAATTTAGTGAGGATTGTCATTGTAGGTCCTAAACCCTAGAAAAGCACACAATTTTCCACCTTTCAATACTGATTGCATAAAAGGAATGAAGAAAGAAATGAGTCAAGTTCGAAAAGGCGTCTAACATTGGGCTTCAGTGTTAAGGCTTATGCCTTGAATTAAGGTTAAGTGGGTGGTAAAAGGTATCAACAAAGGTCAACACTCAAAAAGGTTTCGGGGTCGAATGTCGGCAATAAGTCTTATGACTTATCAAAATGCTAATTGTTGTAAGGGGTATGGGACACCTCAAACCCTGAAACCCAAAATTAAATATGAATATAATAAAAAGATATACACGGTTGAAGCAGATGAAAAAAATTATAATTCACAAGTTCAACATGATCATAACAATTAAAACTCTCTTAATAATTTTATCCCTTCTTAAGAGGTAGTACCTATACAAGTTGATGGTAATTCTAATTATCTTTCATCCATAATTAAACTCTTAGACAATGATTGGGGTTCATTAGATTTTACACCCCCCTTTATGGGACAATACAAAATCTCACAAACTAAGCCTAAAGAATCTTGTGTTTCATTTTCTCAACTTGGTTCTACATCAACAACATCACCCCATGGTTTTTATGGGGGCTCTTCAACTCCCATCCCTCATGATAGGAGGATACATAACTTTAAAACAATTAAAAAGGATTTGAGTGCTCATGAAGAAGCTAGTCCTTCTTAGAAGCATAAAATCTCTTCACCTGAGTTAGAAGCATGTTATGGTCTTGGATACAAAATTATTTCTAAACATGGATGTACTGAAAACATGGAGTGAAACGATAGGATTCAAATGAATTCTATACAGTAGTTTTCCAAGCGGGGTCTAAGTTTCTAACCGTCATCTCTATATTCATCTATTGCTTTATCATCTACTGTGTGTATGACATCTTGTGATAAGAAGGTAAGTTTTTATTTATAAGAGAAATAAATGTCCCCTACCATTGATCAAGAGAATATATTTTTGAGGCTTATCAATTCCCACATGATTAATCATCCTCCAAGAACACAATTTTTATTTTACAACAAATGATCATTTTGTGCATATCATCAAGTGCACGGTCATTCTACCAGTGAATTTAAGGCCTTGAGTAATAAAATACATCTTAAGGATTGTGGTGCTCTTCCTTATATTGATGCACCTAATTCCTATAATCAATAATTATTTTCATCCTATCGTGTTGCTCATCACTATGTGGCATTGACAACTTTATGTATTTTGCACATTGCCATTCATGGCGGTACAATCTTAAGTGCAACCATATTTTTCATGGCAACAACATGATAGTCCTTGGTGTGGTTGTCCTTGAATTTTTGCTTTGGGGGTAAAGATAACTAGTTTTGGGAGGCATGCATTCTTTTCAAGGATCCCCTCTTCCCCTCTTTCTCCTTAAAATACCAACATAGCAAGTATGTTGACATTTTAAGTGGGGGCATATATTACCCTTATCCATATTTGTCTTATGATTTTTTACCTATTGACATACCCCCTTTGAAGGTGGTGTTATTTGTAGCACCCCCTAAGGCATAGTTATCAATTCGTCCCCCATGACATTAAACCTTGGAATTTTTGCTTCAGTTTGTTCACGGGAGTTGAACTTAGAGTAGCATTGGTGTATCATCTTGATAATTTTATGGCACCTTGTCAAGGTTGTCAGAGAGTATAAATATTGGTATGGTTATTGTGGGCACATTTTGTAGACCTAGTGTGTGTTTCCGCTTTGACACCTTTTTATGGGCACACCTTGTAGACCTAGTGTGTGTCTCTCATTTTACCTTGTCTTGGGAGCTCACCTAGTGAATATCGAAATTCACTAGCCCATATGTCTCCTAGTTTGTGATTCACCAAGAAAATATCAAACTTTTCTATTGTTTGGTTCATGAACGCCTTTAATATGGCCACCTATTATAATACAAATTTATTTCTAGTGGAACCATGTGTTCGTAAGTGATTTTATATCCTTGTGAGAGCATTATTTTATTTTTACAACTCATTCGATGAATGACATTTGGTATTTGAGATAATTTGAGACTGAGGTATCTTTACCATATTGAATTAAATCTTTTAGTACTAACCTTTTGCTTTGTTATATGTTTTTATTATGTACTTTTTCATGTATCTTACTCGTGTTTACATCATGTCTACATCGTGTTTTTTTTCATTTCATCATTATTCTTATGTTCCATCATGTTGTGTGCTTTCATTGTGTATGATTCATGTTTTATGACATGTATGCTATCCTAATGTATACTATACATGGGTGTGTGTTCTTCTTTTGTTCTTATGTTGGTTTGCCATGTGATCTTAGATCCTAGGGGCTTGAGCTCTCCCCCTAGATCCTTTGTCATCCCATCTCTTCAACAATTGTAGACTCGAACCCCTCTTGACTCATATTTATCTACTTTAGTGTGAGTTTGAGCATAAGTTCATACTCTCACTAAAGTGGGGGCTAAATGTAACATTGAAAATTATATTCCTTAATAATTTCACATTATGTTTTGCCCCCCTAATATATTGGACTTAATTAAGCTTCGAATTTTCCAAATTATATATTCCAAAGTAGTTTTTACCATTTTTCGAAGGAGGACAAGCATTGAATAAATGCAATCAATCATTAAATTAACCCTACCTTTGAGTGTCCTAGAAATTTGGGCTAGGACCCATTTTACCATGGGTGAATAGCACCCCCTTCTTAGCTAGGACCCATTTTTGGATGTGTTTTTGGTGACATTTTAACATTCAAAATTCAAGTTGTAAATGTTGGCTTTAGGAATCTAATTTTTGGGAAATTGGATATACTTGGCTATTTCATCATTTGAAATCTAAGTGAAAGAATCTAGCAATAGGTGAACATTAAGAGAATTTAAGATCAAGTCAAGAGAAACATTATTAGAGTTTCATTGTAGCAATTAAGATTCAAGCATCGTGTCAAAGTGTTTGTGAGTTTATGTTATCATGTCATTATTATGTGAAGGGTAACATATTTTTGTAGGTCTCCAAATCATTCAAGTATTCAAACAAGAAATATCCAAATCCTCGAGGAGATGTGTATGAATTTAGTACTTAAAGGCAACGGAAGGGTGGTGAGTTGCAACACATTGTGATTTCATCATTCCTTCCTTTCAATTATCTATTTATCATCAACATTGACAATGTGGAAGTGGAAACACTTACATGAGAGAAGATCTTGAACTGAAGCACCATGATTTTTGATGTCTTCCTCTATCATCTAGGTGGCATCCTCCATAGGAAGGCCTTTCCACTTCACCAGGTACTCATAGTACACCTTGTGCCTTGTTATTTTGGCTTCTTTTGTATCCAAGATGCACTCTAACTTCAATGGTTGACTTAGTGGAAAATATTTGATCCAATATTCATCTAGAAACTCTGATGTACCTACATATTTACCTACAATCATACCCCCCTTAAAAGGGTATAGGTCAAAAACATTAAAAATTGGAGAGATGACAACTCCAGGAGGGAGTTCTATCTTATAGGCATTTGCTCCAAATCTATGGACCACCCTACATGGCTCTATCTTCTTCATCTGTAGCTTTGGATACTTCCATTTAGGAATACTTTCCTTCCTTAAATGAGCTAAGACCAAGTCCCGCACTTTGAAATTAATCTCTCTCCTTTTGAAGTCTACATGTTGTTTATATAATTTATCAACACTCTTTTGAAGGTTCTCTCTAACCTGCTGATGTATTTCTTTCATGGAAACTGTAAAATCTTCCCCTTCAACACTCCTCTCCATGCCACTCAAAACTTTGAGTTCAAACACCCCCCTAGGTTACAATCCATACACAATCTTAAATAGGCTTTTACCAACACTCCTATTCATAAAATCATTATATGCAAACTCAACTTGGGGTAGGATCAGATCCCATCGTGTTGAGTATTATTTTGTCAAGAATCTAAGGATATTTCAAAGGATTTTATTGACTACTTCAGTCTACCCATTTGTTTGGGGATGATAGGCAGAGCTAAAGGTCAAATTTGTTCCTAAATTCTTCCAAAGGGTTCTCCAAAAGTGACCCACAAATTTACTATCCTTGTTTGAAATAATGGTTAATGGAAATCCATGGATCTTGACCACCTCCTTGAAAAACAACCCTACAGTGTATGAGGCATCATTTATACTTTACATGGTATAAAGTGTGTCATTTTACTAAACCGGTCCACTACAACAAATAATGAATCAAATCCTCTTTGGGTTCTAGGAAACCCCATCATAAAATCCATTTTGATGGAATCCCAAGGTCTATTTGTGATTGGAAATGGCTGATATAGAACTACATTAGTACTACAACCTTTGGATTTTTGACAAACAACACACCTTTCTACAATTTTTTTGACATCACTTTGCATCTTGGGCCAATAATAATACCTTCTTACATGTTCCAAAGTATTGTCCACACCAAAGTGACCTACTAAGCTGCCACTATGCTTCTCCTTAATCAAATTATTTCTCATAGAGCATTTGGGAATACAAATTTGAGCCCCCTTAAAGAGTAAACCTTCTTGAATCAAGAAATCAAAACTTTCTTCATGAAAAGTTTCATTGAATTGGCTACAAGCACTACAAAAAATCCCTGTGATTAGCTCCTTTTTTGCTCCATTTTTTTGTTTCCACCCACTGTTTTAATGTATTTTTCTCCAATTTTTTGAAAAAATTGACATTATTTATCGAGATGACACTATTTTTGGAACTTTTTGCATCAATTGGAACAAGTAGGCACTAAATTAGGCGCAAATTAGCGCCTAAATTAGGCACAAATTAGCACCTAAATTAGTGCCCAAATTAGCACCCATAATAGCACCTAAAATAGCGCCTAAATTAGCACCTAATTTAGTGCCTAAATAAGGTGCTAAATTAGTGCCTAATTTAGTGCCTACTTTAGAGCCTATTTTAGCACCTAATTATCTTGATCTAGCAGGGATTAAGGGTTAAGGGATTAGCAATTAGGGTTTAAGGGATTAAGGGTCAAAAAATAAGGGATTTGGGGGTTAGGGGCTAGGTAGTTCAATGGTTAATGGCTTAGGAATTATGGTTGATATTATGTAATCTCTATATAAACTTTGATAAAAAAATAATAAAGGTATGAGTGGAAGGGTGTACCAAAAATTTGTTGGTGTAACTTTTGAGCTTATGAATGAAATATAACTCCTTATTATTAGAGATTGTCCATGACTGTGTTATCATTTTGTTATCATTCTATATTTTTCTTATGTTTTCCATACTTATTTCTTCTTATATTTGAATGAATATTAGTTATTGAGCCTCAATGTTGTGCTTCTGTGAATGAATATGTTGATACAGTATTTACTATGGATGTGTTTAGTTACATGTTCAAAATTATGTTCAACATAAAATGGAAACTATTTAAAAATAATAAATTTAACAAAGTTGCTTATTGAAATAATTGTGAGTTACGTGCATTAATATTTTATTAACATTTGTGTCTTCCCGAACATATGTTGATACAAAATGAATGGAAGAAGCACCCAAGTAATCCTAATTTTTTTTGCCAACAATTCATACTAAATATTGAACAATTTAAGGATATTGCAATAGGTAATTTATATTGACACAAATAATATTATTGACGCATTTCAAAATTTAGGCCATAAGAATCATATTTTTTAAACATGGATTGAAAATAATTCTAAAAATTTAGAAGTATTGGTCATTAACATTATTGTCTACTACAATGAAATCCAGTGTATCATTATCAATGTTCATTTGTTCTTTCAAGTATTTAATATTATCATCATCCTCATCTTGACCTACATCATCTTCATCATCATTGAAATTTGATTGTAGACCATCTGTATTGTTACCAGATGTATTTGGATCATCATTTTCTATACCATCCATATTGTTGTCTTCCACAACATCATCTAACTCTAGATTGTTGTATTTTTGTGCTTGAACATAACCATCTTCAATATCATCATGGATGTCAATTTATTCGATGTTCTTTAATCCATCTCTCTCATTTTTTTGGTCATCATTTTTTTGTTCAATATCCACTAATGCATCGTCAAATACATGCCTTAATCTTGGATCATAATGTATGAAAAATATCCATTTCGGGTCCAAAATATCTTCATAGAAAAATACCTCCACATGAACGACATACATATATTAGACGTACATGTTATAACAATTTTATTGATTAATAAACACATGTATATATTCACAATAAAATGTGAATTAATAGATTAATGATCACTACAACTTCTTGTTTCAGTTAAAGAAATACCTGGTCACAATAAATTGGTAGAACATAAGGCTCCTTATCCTCCGATAGGAACCATGAGGAATCTATAGAAAACAATCCACTATGGGTATCATGTATTTGTGTCCTCTCAAATGCTTCATACCATCTACACTTAAAAATACAATATTTAAAAGAGTGGTAGTCCAACTCAATAATTTATTGTATTTTCCCAACATATTGTAGATTCCATTCAATTATATTCTTATCTTTTGAGCTTGACCGACTATATTGCTTGAATTCAACCATGATGCCACAATCAAAGTATCATTTATTTACATCTACACTTTCTACACAATAATGTCGACCATATGCCCACATTGCTAGATATTTCCTCACCTGTGAAAGACCATTTATTTCAGTGGAAAAAAATATAATGACGAATATTAAAATAGTTAATAGTGTCAAAACTGTAAGGAAACAATTTTTTGTAAAACTCCAACTGTACCTTTCTTTCACATCCTCTAGACATCTTGATTTCATCTTCTGTTATGTTTGAATCTATACCTGCATCTTCTATTTGATTTTGAATTTGTTTAGTAACCCATTCTAGCATGCAATCTTTTCCTCATTCCCTAAGAAAATCAGTGGGAAGTGGAGTATTCCTTGGGTTTGATCTCTTAAACTATCTCCTTGCTTCTAACACTTCTCTCTTTTTATCATACATATCAATCTATTTGTTCATAAAGTCCATGTGGTACAAAATGAACTTGTCGAGTATAAAATTTTTGTCTACACCTATTACATGTCAACATGTTTATTTCAAACTCCAAATGTCATGTTGCTAATTTGACAAATAAACTACAGAGTAAATTAATGATTGCAAGAAAAAAAACTAAACTGATCATGAATTTACTTACTAATTTCTACTTGAACACCATTAGATTATGGTTTTTCTCCATCAATAATATCTGATGCTTGATCTTCATCCCAGAGGCATGGCCCATCTTCAAAATCCTTACCAAGGAATTCACACAGGAAGAAAAATACTTCATTCAATACATACCCTTCAACCATGCAACCCTCTGGATGTGCCTTTTGTTGGACATATATTTTTAGAGTTTTCATATACCCCTCAAAGAAAAACATCCACCTCGTTAATACGACACCTGCCAATTCAATCTCATCGACTAGGTGTATAAGTAAATGGACTGGTAGGTCCATGAAACTTGTAGGGAGCTCCTTCTCAAATACACATACAATTTATGTAATTTCCTTCTTCCATTTTGGTACTTCACATTCATGGATCTCCTTGGAGGTCACCCACCTAATATAAGAACAGTAAATTAGTATGAACCTTTAGTCAAAAATTAAAATGCAGTATAATATCTCTATGTCTCTCACAAATGAAAATTTCATATAACCACATACCTTGTAAATGCTAACAATCGACTTATGGCATTGCTTAAGTCAACTATAAGACAAGAATCCCCCCTAATTTCCAATGGAATGATATGCTATTAAACACATTTATGAAAAGGTCATTAGTAAAACTTTTTCACACAACAAAATATCAAAATATATTTAGTACTTAATCAATTTTACAAGTAAATTTTAAATAATGATATATAATACCTTCATAAAATTATAAAAATCATGTGTTTTAAATCCTATGATATGTCCATCAACTATAAAAGCTTTAGTCAATGATGACCCATAGCCAGTAGGTGTCCTTATTGAATGGATGACATTTTTTAGTTTGTCTGGCTCTTTTTTTTTTCAAAATCCTTGGAGCTTCTGCATATGTTTCATTTTCCTTGTTTGGCCACAAATTTTTTCTATCAATTTTGGTACGCAAAAGAGAAATATCTCTCCTCGAAGATAAGGTGTCCTTCTCTTTGCCTGATATATGTCAAAATATAGAATCTGGGACATTTTTGAAGATGTGCATAGGATCTAATAGGTGAGATATTAATAGATCCTTCCAATAAGGGAGCTCATAAAATATGGCTTTCCTTTTCATTCCTTCTGGCATATTAACCACAACTTGTTCTAGTTCTTCAATTGAATCACCTCGATCAAAAAAATCCTCCCAAGATTTCAATTCAACATCTTCATAATTCTTAAGCCAATCACCTGGACCCACAATCATAGGAGGGCCTCTATTTTCAACTTTTCCATCAAATTGATTCTTTAGGCGATTTCTAAACTTATGATCTAGTGGTAGAAAAACCCTATTGTTTGCGTAAATAAATTTATTTAGATCTTTAGAATATCACCCTTGAAATTTCTCTACAAATCTTGGACATGCTAATATCCCCTTTGTTTGAAGCCCTACAATTCAATAAGTAATGCTAATAACATCAAAAAAATAGTATAAAACTAAGTATGAAATTTGGGATGAAAATAAATTATGAGTGTAAATACATAAATATTTTATCTTACCAGAACAGACACCAAGTCCTGAGAAATCATGAATAGTCCAACATAGCACACCATACAACATGAAGGACCTATTTTATGGAGGATGCGATATGTCATACATTTTTATGCCTTTCCATAGCAATTGCATCTCATCAATACAAGGTGCAAGATAAACATCAATGCTTTTAACTTGATGTTTTCCTGGAACAATGAGAGTCAACATAAGGTGCTCCTTTCTAACACTCATCCATTGGGGAATATTGTATACTATCAATCCGACTAGTCAAAAACTATAATTTGAGTAAATCAAATTTCACATGAATCCATCATTACTCCTATTCTTTGCATGTCATTCCATCAATTGTGCAAGTGACTTGCAATTAAACATTAGTTGAAGTTTAGGTATAATTGGCATGTGATGAAAAACCTTCTTTGGAACTGTAGGAACTTGTACATATGTACGATATATCTTCTCTTTGCATATAGGGCATTCTACCTTGTTTTGATATTCATCTCTGTATAAAATGCAATCATTTTTACATGATTGAATTTTCTTATATTCAATCCCCAACTCAACCAACAATAGATGTGCCTCTCTGCAAGTTGATGCCAACACATCCTCTTCAGGGAATATTTTATTTTTTAGTGCTCTGTAAGATTTCCATAGATGAAATCAATTGAAAGTTTGACTTATGATGAACATGTTTGATATGTTAGTCTATACTAGGACTGTTTATATACAATATATGGTTTTAAAATCCCCTCAAAGAAATATAAACGAAGTTGATGAATGTTTAGGAATTACGTACACCAATTGACAATGAAAAGTAAGAAATAGATTTCAACTCACTTCAGTAGGGTAGTGAATCCGTTGTCTGACCAACCAAATAGTGACTTGATTTATAATAATATTAATGTGCATGCTAGTGTTGAGGTTCTACTTGCACCCGATTTGAACACGGGTGTCTTCACTGCTTGCTTGATGGAGTCTTTCAGGTTGTTATCATCAATATTACGTTGGTGGTAATTATCCATTCTATCATCATTACTATCAACCATATGATCATTATTTTCATCATTTTTTCCATCCCCAAAGAAACCTGTAAGAATTTCATTCAATCCTTCTTCATGCACTACATTTTCAATATCATGATTATCATTATTAAGACTAGGTGGCATGTCATCATTGTATGTGGATCTCATCAGCTCTTCAAATTTATTAGCTATTAGTATTCTCTTCAATGTTTCTCTTTTCACCCTAGTATTGTTTAAAGGATGGCTTGGATCATCTCGTCCAAATATTAATAACCGAGTTGGATCTTAAGTATTAGTATGTGTTTCATCAACACCTTCTACCTATCAACAAACACAATCATTATTTAATGTTTGACAACAATTGGATAAATCATAAATGTATCAATTTCAAAAAAATATAATCAAATATGGCTTAAAAAATAAAAATAAAAATTGCATGAACATATATACATCAATTGAATAATGGAAAATTATTTTAAAGACTACCTTTTTTATACAATAATTTAAATAAAAGACAATTTTGACAACATAGTTTATAAAACATCAGTCCACACTCATTTATTATTCTTTAGTTTTCTACCCTTAAGAACATCCTTAGGGAGACCTTATTCTTCCCTTTTATTTTGTGCAAGAGTGTGTTTTAAGAAGGGGTAATCAATCAATAACTCATCCCCAATGGTAAGGTCCATAATAGCCTCAACCATTATCAATATATCAACCTCTCTTTCCATATCTCCATCTTTATCATTTATAACCTCAACAAATTGGCAATTCAATCTTACAGTAGGGTCCCTTCCCTTACTACTATTTATAAATCTTGCAATATTTTTGTGTGTGTATGCACGTCCATCTATATACATAAGATGAGCTCTATTAATTTATTTTCCACTTTCCAATTGGAGATGATGTGTATACATATTCGAATTTAGACCATATGTTGACATTCTAGGCTTATATTCTATTAGCCTTCTCCATTCACCACTATAATATGATTGACCATAATATGGCATTGATTTCCTAGTGGTTTGTTCTAAATTGTTTCTATGTTTAGATCCCACATGTAAATTTTGGACAGTAAAGAGGCCTATATTTTCTCCATGAATATTGGAGGGTCGTATCATGTAGTTGTATCCCCAAAATTGAAATACCTCATACACTCTAGGTAGTTGTTGATCACTAGGCCAAGCGCAATATAGTCAACGATCAAATGCCTCTTCGTAAATTGATCTCAAACTTAGGGGAAAGTCATCATATCCATCACATTTATTCTCATAGGGTATGTAGTCCACCTTCCCCTTGTCTTTAATAAAATTATGCATCTTTAAACCGATTCTTGTTCTGTTACTTGTTTTCATCAATTCCTCATCTTCTAAGCTGGTATGTTGGCACATATTTTTGTTAGATGTATCATCTAATAAATAATCATTGCCCTCTAGATTGGAAGTCATTGATCCATGAAAATTTAAACCAAGAACTTTATCCTGCAAGTATCTATTAAGAAAAAAAATTAGTTATTTAAATAATATAAAACAATGTTTAAACGAAGTATACATGTTATTTATATCAAATTGTAAAATTCCTTACCATAATTCTTATTGGGTTTGAATTGATTGTAGGAGGCATACTACCGAATGGAAGCTCATCATATATGTAATATCTTTGTACAATTTCTCACTTGAATTGTTTCTTTCCACCACATACAAAACATCCACAAACAACAATTTTCTCAAAGTATTCATCCCATGTACTATAGTCTTGACCAACCTCTTGTTCAGTGTAATCATTTGTTGTGTCTATAGGATCTATTGTCATATCTTCTTCCACCCACTGTCCTCTACGTGATTTAATAGTTTTAGGTCCACGTCCACGTACATATCTTGTTCTTTTGCTATTTGAACGCTCAGGCTCTGCATTTGCTCCAATATCCGTCTAAAACAATCAATAACATGCATTAATTTATGTCAAGATTGGATAACATATTATAAATTTCAATAATAGTGTGAAAAAAGATGGATGTATCACAAAATTCCATCAGATCATTTTTCCTAAGTTAAGTCAAAATTTGAGTACCTGATGTCTCACTTTATCCGTTGTGTCCTCATTTGATATGAAACAATTTGTTGCCATGGCTTCTTCTGCCCCCTATAATACACAACATAGTAAATAATGCTTAGTACACCAATTATATCATTTCAACGAATATGCTAGCCAACACAAAACCTCACTTTAGTAATATATTTGACATATTGATATCATGTTTTGGCCATCCCAATTTTCAAACTTTTCCCTTGATCATAGAATCACATTTAATCACCATTCTTGTGCATTTTCAACAATAAGTTTGACCTTAGAGGCCTAATGGAAAAAAAAATGACTTTATCTCCTCTATGTTGTAGTATTTGTGAATTCATAAACACTTTCCTCCTTTGATTGAGGTTTCTTTCTCTTCTTACCTCTATTGCATCTATATATTTTGTTGTCATATCTATTTCCACCCACTTTCCTCTCTGTGATTTAGTAGTTCTACATCACCCACGTCCTCTCTCCATGAACTCCTCTAGATCTTGTTATACACAACAATGACAATAGTCACATAACAACTATACACTAAGAGAATATTGTTGAAATTATCTTGTTAATACGCCTGCTTTTTATTAAGATGCGCTATGAAAAATAAAATAGGACATTGCAACATTTTTCTCTTCACAAAAAGTTTACATGAAAAATCTTGACAAATAGAGCTCAAATCTTCTAATTACAAGATTCCTACAAACTCACATCAAAAAGGCATTTATTTACAAGCTGACTACAAATAAAACCTATTACTAATAATTTTAGCTAGTTCTCTACCTTACACTTCTTCCACAAATTCATTAAAACCGTAGATATTTTCTCTTTGAAAACTAGAGATTGGATTCCTTATTCTTGATTGAAACCTACTTTAGGATGGAATGATGAGATCTAACAAAGTGGAAAAACATGTCAAAATATGTAATATATGCACAGATAAAGGCAATAGACAAATACATATGATAATACATGATGAATGATCTATCAATAATACATTAATAAAGGGTGGGTTAGTGGGATCAAAGAGATTACACAAAAAAATCCCAAACCCTAATCAAGATAATAGCAATGAAACATAGATAAGGGGTGCATCCAAGCCCTAATAAATTATAAAATGAATTGTATCTACTTAAAATATTAGATTTATAATCTTAATGTAGAAGGATAAACTATAAGGATGAAACATGAGTGTGTTTAAGAATGTTTGGTTCATGAATTTATGTAAGTAAAAATAACATGCCTCACATAAATATCCCGAGTAAATTAATTAAATCAAAATGAATAAATAATATAACCTACCTAGGATAAAGAGTTGAGAGTAATAACACCACTAAAATAAATTCTCAAAATTAAATAATAATAATAATGGTATTTAGCTCTAGGTTCAATGAAGATATGACTATGCTTGACATTGCTAAGTGATTTATTAGTGCAACAATAACTAGGACTATAAAATTCATGGTGCTTCATTCCAGTACACTTCCATGGATATGGAATTGATCTCAGTGCATAAAAATATGAACCTACACGTAGAACTGAACCTTAAATATAGATCTAATCTTCACTGAATTGGATGTCTATAATTTATTATCTTGATTTCTACAACCTATATCTAAGAGGGGCCGTGTCGATATACATT
Source organism: Sequoiadendron giganteum (assembly GCA_007115665.2). Classification (NCBI taxonomy): domain Eukaryota; kingdom Viridiplantae; phylum Streptophyta; class Pinopsida; order Cupressales; family Cupressaceae; genus Sequoiadendron; species Sequoiadendron giganteum. Next base: position 10,868,598 of record CM021103.1, read on the forward strand.
ATTGAGGATTTTGTTAGGCTAGGATATTTCTCCCTATATTACTAATTTAATGATACAAATAAATGATTGAAGACAACAAGGAAGCATGCAATACACATAGGATGTTGATGCATTTTCAATATCACATGATAATGATTTAGTTCTCATAGATGATTTTTCATAATTCCCCAATAAGCCCTATATCTAAGATGATAGTAATGAATTAGGGCTTGTCCTTTTATACAAATCTATAACATGAAATTTGAAATATTTCACACTTTATATGACTCATCTAGTTGTATAGTGTGAACATGGGCCCATTTAAATTCAAATTTAAAAGTTTAGGAATAGATAAAATAGGGAACCATGATTGCTCCCTTGGAACATATGAAGATGAAGTCAATTTAGGATCAATTTATTTATCAACTTCCATGCAAAATACATCGTTTTGCACACTAGTCATTTCTTTAGGTGCTAAATTAGGTGCACTTTGCACCACCTTTGGCACCCCAAAGAGATTACATTTAGGGCTGAAATTCAGTGCTAAATTCAACCTTAAATACACCGACTATAGAGTTGACTAATGAATAAAAAATAAAAAATAAAAAAAATCATGTGTGAAGGAAGAGAATCAAAATTGCCAGGCCCTAATTTTTCTCCTCATTTCACACTCCCAACTTTGAGAAAAATGCTCTGCACAATCAGCTACCATGGAAGGGTTTTGAGCTTCAGGTTTTGAAGCTTCTATCTTCAGGAAACCAACACTATGAGTATTTCTCTTTGCAAAACATATAGACCCCTTTATTTTATTTATCTTGAATGCATTTGCAAAGGCCTTAGTCACGACCATTGTCAAAAAAATTTGATGTATTTTGATATCCTCTCTCTATTGATGCTTTACTTGTGCTTCATGGCTAAACTCGAGGGATTTTTGAAAGGGTTGAATATGGTTTCGATTGCATCTTCTCAACAACAAAATTCTGGTAAGTTTTCACACCATTCAAGCTCTGTATCTTGATTTTCTTGTGCATTATGGGTATGGCTAATTATGAGATGTCACCATTCTTATGGATTTTGTTCTACATAGCTTGTGTTTGATTCTTATATTCAAATTCTTAAAATGGTTCTAAAACCCCCTGCCATGGCCTCTATGATATGTGTATTTCATTCCCTAAAGAATAGAATATAACTTTATTTTCTCTCCTTTTGACTTAAATAAAGAGGAAAAACCTTCTATGGCTTGATCCTCTTCATCATTGTGTTCTCATGAACTTGTATAGGCCGCAGGCTTCATTTCTTCACTAGATGAATCTTTTCTTGATTTGGGTATTTCCATTAGCTCCCTAAACACATATTCCTTTGTGTATAATCCTTGTTTTGGCCACAAAATTGAACAAAAACCCCTTTATTATTTGCAAGGTTTTTGGTACTGTTGACGCAGAATTTTGCATGTAGCAGCAGTCTCATGGGAAATTGAGCTATTGGGGGACATTGTGCGCTAGCTAAGTGAACTTCGGGGTTTTATCGAAATTGACTCTTCATTTAGTGGGGGGAGGCAAAAGGTTAAAAAATAGAAAATAAAATAAAATCTACACTATAGGTGATGCGCCAAAATATTAGACAAATTCACTAGAGCACAGTGTAGAATGTAGAGGCCGAAACCACCAAAATGTTGTTCATCAAGTTATTTTTCTCAAAAGCACTTAAAATGTAGAAATACCTTCTAATTTGTATAACACAATCTAGCATAACCTTAGCTAACACAGAGGAGTCGAAGAAACATGATTTGTATTCATTGAGCTATGAAGGATTACAAAAGCTGAAGAACAAGCATTCATACAATAAAAGAATATAATAGAACATACCAATAGTCTTACTAAATGCATAAAAAACAGAAAGGCCGAATTGATTTGGCACTGTCTAGAGTCTTCAAATTAAATAACACGATTACAAAGGATTTCTTCCTAATGCTCGGGAGTTTTTTGCAACTTCATCAACAACCTAATAAAGAGAAACATGGCTGCATTTATAGGCCAGTCGACTGCCTGAAACACACCAAAAAAGGGAAAGCGATGAGAAAATTCTGACGGCCCAAATCACCTCGAGCCACCACAGCAAACATCGATCGCCCAGGAGCATGCCAGCGAAGCCACGACAGGGAACGAAAAACCACGCAATAGTAGAAACAAACACACGGTAGTAAGTGAGTACAAAAGGTGCAGCAACAACTCCAAGGTAACCGGTGTAGTAGCAACCACCACGTGTTGCGCAAATGGGGCCCGACAAAAGATGAAGGGAAGCCCAATGAAAAGCTCTGAGAGGGAGCCATGTGGAGCATGCCGAGCGAAGGAAAGTACGAGGTAGGCCCAGTTCGAAAAGAAGCTAGAGACAACCACGTGGCACGTAGACGGAGATCGGCAAAAGATGAAGCGATATGAAAAGAAGAAAGCTTTGTGAGGAAGCCATGTGGAGCACACCAAGGGCAGTGAGCAATCAAAAGGTAAGGCACAATCGCAAAGATAAAAATAAAAACCACAAAGGCTTGGCAGTTTTTTGTGGAACAGGTACTCAACATAAAATTGGGTTCCATTCGTCCTTTTGAAAATGTTGTTCATTCTTTCAAAACCCTAATAACATCATGCCATTCTATTTGCTATTGAGGAATACATGTTTAACTCACAATAAGATATTTCTTGATTTTCTAAAGAAAACAACATGGCTCCATTTTCTATATTTTATGTATTGTAGCTCCATTCTCTCTATTCTTAGAAATGCAGTTTTGTTCCAATAGGAGTTTGTTTATCGAAGCACATATTGGGTACTCTTCATCTGCATCTCTTATTCATAATATCACATGGCTACCAAAGATATAAACTCCATTTCATTTAATTCATAAATCCCTTTTTAATGTTTTGAAGGCATATTTCTAGAGGTGTTCTAAGTGGACTAGAACTTCATGATATCCTAATTTCAATTCAATATTGATGAAAAAGACACTCCATGAAGTTGATCCCAAAGATCATTGATGCATGGAAGGGGTCCATATTCTTTACCAAGATATTTTTAATGCATAGAATTCAATATAAAATTTCTATGTGCCATCCTTTTTAGGTGTGAGTGTAATGAGAATAACATAAAGGGTAGGAAATGGCCTAATCTTTCCTTGATTGACCATCTCTTAAACTTGGTTTCAAATTTTTTCATTATCCCAAATTGACATAGAGTACAAAGAACCATTTGGAAGAGGATATTTGATAATCAATTCAATTTTATGTTGTACTAAATAATGCATAGGAAGAGAATCGGTGAATTCATTTTATTGTCAAAAAATAGTGTCTAACTAATAATATTGTGACACAATGGTCATGGGACTACATGTTCTAAGGGTATTTTTTTCATCTATGCATGTTAATTTGTGTGAACCATAAAAATTACAAACTTATATGTGTAATAATTTTTCTACATTGTTTAGCTGATACCAACATGAATCTAAATTATGCTGAAATTTCTTGAGTTTTGAAGTATCGATTAGCAAAATGAATTATCCAACATTGGGGTTCATGTGGTAAGTACCATCATAATAATAGAAAAATGTGGGCATGCTGAAATTGAAAACTAAATATGGAAAAACACAATAACTTTCAACAGCACATCAATAAAGTGATTTCGTAATGAATGCAAATGAAAAAGGCAATCAACTAAATAAAACAAATGCACTCATAAGTCATATAACTCTATTGTTTCTCTATCAACCGAGATATTTCCTTTGCTCTCAAAATTTTCCAAGAAAATGTGCATAAGAGGCTATGGAAGAATGAGAAGAATGATCAAAATGATTTGTAAAAAGACTAAAATCAAATGCAAGAGAGAGACCTAAATGAGAGAAAGGAAAACATATTTATAGGTGTCCTCATGGGTAAAAAGGAAGTTGTAGGATGTGTTGTTGTTTTTTCCCACATAGCGATTGCATTTCTCTAAGAGGTAGCCAACCCCTATCAAGGATGACTGCAACAACTAGTGGCCAACAAATGAGAGCCAGTTAGGAATTGATTCTCTCCTACACTTTTTGGCTCTGGAGGACCAAGGCGGGTAAACCTACATGTTTTCATAAGAAATCCATATAAGTGATCAGAACACCTTCTGCATACAAATCACAATCCCTACACACTCAAGGGAATAGTTACCATTCTTGATATTGGTAGACTAGAGAATAATTACCGGCACCGAAGAGCAACATAATTGTCCCACTAATAATAAGGAAATACCTCCTGAGGGAAGACAAAGTTTTAATATGTGTTTATGTTCACTATTTGGGTTACCATACTTAGAGCTTACAGTCTTATACCAAAGAGAAGGCTATAAACATTGTTCAGTGCCTCATCCACTGGGCAACAGAGTCATACAGAGTATAATTTTGATACTATAAACTTATCTTCATATAGCATTAATATCTTGAGATACTTCAATACATTAAGACAGTACTTCTTCGTGAATCCTGAGCATATACAACCATGAACATGTAATTGAATCTTCAAGCATTTGATTAACTTCTTAAGTTAAAGCAAGAAAACTAAATACACTTTCAATTAATTGTTGAAACTGAAAAAGAGAAACCATTGATAATTCATAATCCATGGCACACACACAGGAGAGTAAACCATCTTACTTTTGTAGATTTGTTTCGATATCAGTAATTAAAAAGCATAGCATACTAATTGTATACAAATCCCTACTCGAGATGATTTCCTGAACTATATGTTCATAACCCCTCAACCTTAAAACTATTTGTACAGATTCCAAAGCTTTGGACCCAAAAAATCTGACCCTACAATGAGCCGTGAAATCTCCTTTATATTAGGAGAGCAAAAAGCATTAGGCTACATTGTCAATACAAAATTGAATTTCAACTCAAAGTGAAATTCAAATTCACATTCCTTATCATTCGATAACATCGTGTATGATCGAAGGAATCAAAAAACAGTTACATAGTAATCAGTCGAAGAACTCAATCTCGTGCAAAGCATGCGCATGTTCACGTCCACAGGAGAAAAAAGCAAGAGAAAACACGTCCAAATAACCCACCACCAGTCATCATCAAGAGAGAACACGGCCTCAGTACAGGTGACCGCTTCAAGTCCACGCCTGAGACAGTGATGGAACCTCCTCTTCACGACTAGCCTTGCCAGCACGACCCCTAACAACCGGACCCGATGCTAATGTAGTTACAGGTTCAACTGCCAGGACCTCCTCATTAACTCCCATGAGTTCAATTAAAGTGGCCAAGTAACACCTATAGTCTGAGTTGGTATCAGATTCACCTGAATTTGAAATGATCACCGAGGATGAATAATGCACTAGCTTCTTTTCAGTATTTCTTGTAGCACCCCTGGGCGATATGGGTGTAATAGGCTCCATCATGACTGGCAACCCTCGGGATGAAAACCCACACATCCGTTTACGCCAAATGGCGACATCTCACGAACCTTGCACCACTTTGGTGACACCAGCAAGAAAACTTGCAAGGTTGGCAAGAAGCAGCCTAGGTCCAAACTAGTGATTGAACGGTTCATCAAGCTTTAGATAAAACATCCAAGTGGGACCCGCATTGAAACTCCTAGCGGTATAGAAAATAATCCATCTTGGTAAAAAGATCGGCAAATAAGGTGAAATGGGGCCGATAAAGCACGAACCGAGAGGGATAAAACCTCACTTAAGTGACCGGTTGCCCCCTCATAATAAGTCACTGTTGGAACATAACAAGAGGGTTTACAAAAGTCGATAATTCAAAGTTATGATGGGTAACTTCAAAACCCTAAAACCTCAGCTCTCATCACTTAAAATGAAATTCCCATCAAGATGAATGTGGGATTAGTTGAAGGTAGTTAGAAATAAATTTATCCCACATTGGTTGAGTCAATGAAATGGATGGGAAATGAGAACATAAATATGATAGGACTATAAAATGATAAGAAGATTAAATGGATAAGATGAGAGAATAGATGGAAATGATAATATAGTGGAATGATATTATAAATGAAATATATTGCAATATGATAATGTAATAAAGTATTAATTAATACTAAGGAGTAATAAATATGATATAATAAATAATAAATGAATAATGATATATTGGTTTTATAATATGAAGATGATAATAGATAAAATATTGCCTGATAACAACATGAGTAAGGTTGAACACTTTTATGTGTCTACATTTTTCCCCTCTTTGAGACAATGTAGCTTGTCGCATTGTTTCAAAGAAAAAGAGAAGAATATTGATTGACAGATACATGCCGCAGAGATATCCTAATAAGGATGATGATATGTGTTGATATGATATGCCCCCTTGAGAGATTGATTGAAAAAATTGTGATAAGATTAATCTCTTGATAGACCACAAGAAAAGGATTTGAGAATGATTTATATTGCTTGCACAAGTGATTAAAAGACGATGTACATTTCATGAAAATGTAAATTTGATGAGTGTAACTGAACAATTGATGAAAATGATCAATATAGCTAGGTTGATGAACTGATGAAGTTGATTGAGATTGTTGCTAGCGCAAGATAAACTGGTTAATGGGCATTAGTCTAAACGAAGACATGAATCAGTTATACAAAGTGATTGATTGATCTCTAAGAAAGAGAAAATAAAAAAACAAAATGATGAAAAACATGGATGATGAAATAGATGAAAAGAATGAAGGAAATGAAATAGATGAAAGTAATGAAAACTCTTGTGCCTTTTTAAGTGCTTATATCATCATTGAGCTTATTATATTGCAAATTAGTATAAGCGTCTAGATAACATGAGCTTCTAGACAACCTGAATATTGTTTGCATTTTTATGTATCAGTAAAGTATAAGCATCTAAGTATAAGGACGTTATATGACCTAAATACTTATTACATATAAGACACTTATCAAACAAGGAATGTTCTTATCCACACTGGACTCTTAGGTCCTTGATGATTTTAAACAACCATGTCTTAAGATGAATCATCATATGAGTAAGAAATAATCCATAGGGAAAAAATAAGTGAACATGCCCCATCCCCACCTCTCTAGTTCAAAACATCCTCAAGAAGCAAAAAGACATGTCACCAAGGATAAAATCATAAAGTAATCAAAGATTAATAATCAAACAAATATCATGCTTTACTATAAAACTTTGAGTTTTTGTCATAACTTGTGTGTTCGTACAATGGATTGTAAATCTTGGCAATGGTATTGATTTTGTTTGAAGTTCAAAGTTGCATAGTAGCAATATGAAAGTGTCAATTTTTTTTTGAAGTTATTTGATTTTTTTTTGGAGTTTTCAAGAATTTTTATGCTTTTTAGGATTTTCAAGAATTTTTATGCTTTTTAGGAATTTTTCAAGACTTTTTATGCTTTTTAGGAATTTTTCAAGACTTTTTATGCTTTTTAGGATTTTTTCAGGATTTTTTATAGAACTTTTTATGCTTTTTAGGATTTTTTCAGGACTTTTTTTTTTGGATTTTTTCAAGACTTTTTATGCTTTTTAGGATTTTTCCAGGACTTTTATGCTTTTTTAGAGAGCTTGATGGAACCAAACAAATTGCAAGCAAGTTGATAGACATGTAGAATAGTTCTTCTGACCACGAGATGCCCCAGTGAGGAATAAGATCAACCTAGTATGCAATAGCAATATTGTGCACCAACGAAGGAATGTCGAGCAATTTACAAGCCATGGTGAGGATGGAGAGGCTATTATGAAGTGGAGAGTGAATGGAGATGGTAGAGAAGGATCAGGCAAAGAACTACAGGAGAGAGGAGGAAAGTCCCTACACATGGCATCGGTTGCCCATTTTTCACCATGGTACTTGCCCAAGGCGCCTATTTGCCAGGTTTTCACTAGTGGATGAATTTATTTCTCTTTATTTTATTTTATTTTTCAGGTCTTTTTCTCTATTTTTTTCATTTTTCTGTATTTTCTCTATTTTAAAATTTTTTTTACCCTAGCTCCTTGAAGCTAGGTGTAGAGTTGATAAATGTCAGATTCATAAATTGCCTTGATGATGCCCTGATCCTATTTGGATGACCATGCTAGATGAAAGGACCCAATTGGTATGAGGATTGCAAGTGGCAAGTATGAAGGACAATAGATGTGGTAGATGAAAGAGGCTATGATAGGATCCCTAATGTTCACACTATGTGGGCCATCAGGATTTAGACAAAGAGGATCTTGGGTGACCAATGAGCTAGAGTACGTGAAAGGGGTTATCGTCAAAGGACCATTGAAAAACATCGCCAATGGAGGGATATGTTGGATATGTGAACATGGATGGGTGGAATGGAATATATGGTATAAGTGAGAGTGATGTGGATAGAGACCTTGGGTCAACAAGCTCTTCATTTGAATTTTTTCCTTGATAGATGCCACCAATGATTTTTGATGGAGAGGCATATTTGGAGATAAAAAAATTCTTGCTTTCACTTTTAAGGTTTATTTTTTATTTTCCCGATAGATTTTTATTTTGGCTAGGGGACTTGTCTTCATCTTCTTTTGTTTTTGATTTTTCAAATAGCTTTTTATTTTGGCTAAGGGACTTTTCTTGATCTTTCTTTCTTTGCATGCTTTCTTGTGATTTTGGATCTCCATTTGAAAAAGGCACTTTTACCTTTGATTCTTGAATTAAATCCTTTTTATTTTCTTTGGGTGATACTTGTTGATCCATGTCTACAAGGTGGATGGATGTGGGTGAGATGGTTGAGGTGGATGGAGTGACAGGAATGTTTAGTGGGTGAATGGGAGTGGTGATTCCATTAATGGAGTCTTTGGGACTATCCTTTTCAATATTGTTAACATCAAAGGAAGCTTGCACATCCTCAATGACTTGGAAAGATGGCTTAGTATAGGTGACAATAGGAGATTCATATCCTAGCCCAAGGTAGGTGGGATGGAAGGATGATGATTCGATATCCTCAGCAAGGTCATGATCAAAGAGTGGGTTATCATATATATCTTGGTCAAACAGGGGGTTATCATAGATATAAAAAGCTTGAGTGGAAGCAGATATGGCAAAGGAAAGTGTAGCATCGGGATCCCAAAAGGTTTCAATCCAAGAACGGTCATCTTTTTGCATTCTTTTTGCAACTGTCTTGATATCATTGTTGGAAGTTTGATCCTTCTTGACGATTTTAGCAATGTCTTTTGCTGGTAGATTATCCATACGGTATTCTCCACATCCCATATCATGGATTTGGACCTTGGTGCTTGATGGTGCGATAAATGAAGTGGATGACTTAGTCATCTATGGCTTGCCATAAATGCGAGGAGATAAAGGTAGATTTCCAAGGAAAAGAGCATGATCCAGGGTATATTCCCCTACTCGTTCTTTCACTTGTATTTTGATCTCAACTTCATTAGATTTTGAGGTGGATGCTTTTAAGGACTCAGGATCAAAATATGCTTGAGAAGGAGGTGCTTCATGATTGCTAAGGATTGTGATTTTAGTTTTAGGACTTAGATTATGGAAATACATGAAAGGGTTTGGATCTCCTTGTATTGTGATTTCAACACCATTGTGTGATAATTTAATGCATTGATGGTATGTAGAAGGTATAACTTGCATATCATGGATCCATGGTCTTCCAAGGAGGATATTATACATTAAGGGGAGATCAAGGGCTTGGAAAACCACATCCTTCACTACAGGACCAAATTTGATTGGTAATGTGACAGATCCTTTAAAGCGTTCCTCTTCATCGTATGCTTTTATAGTAATCCTTTTTCTTGGATCAACTACATGTTTGAAGAATCCTAATTATGTGATCAACTTTTGAGTACAAATATTAAGACCTGCTCCTCCATCTATCAAGACTCGCCTGATCTTAACATTATGGACACAAACTTCTATGTGTAAGGTTGCATTATGAGGTTGTTGCATGGATAAAATAATAATGTTTTGTAAAAGTGAGAGTAGGAGAAGTGGTGATATGAACCATCATCTAAGGGGTGATCCCACAATAGTGGTTTACAATTTTTGGCCAAACTAGACACTACAATTATTATTTTTAACTAAATCTTCATATTTGGGCACCTATAGTAGCTAAACCATGAGGAATTTGAAGATGATGAAAACTAGAGTCTCATCACATTTTGTTTGTAAATTCTAAAAATATATTTTTTAATTTTTTTGGAATCAGATTGCACTTTTTTTTCATCTCCCATGAAAACTAGATTTTTTTCAGAAAACAACATTTTTAAAAAAAGTGACGCTCACCGTATACAACATAAATTTTTTTGTATAAAGCATAAAATTATAATTTTTTCAAATTTAGATTCGTAACTACAATATCTAGCACTTGAATTTGGTCTCATATTTTTTTATTGAATATTTTTTCCTTAATCAAGTTTCGAAGTCAAACCAATTGCAATTCAGACATAGGTGGACTGTATACAACATAACTTTTTTTGTATGTATTGAAATTCATTTTTTATTTTTTTAATGGATCAAGGACATCAATACCTAGCCTCAATGTATTTAAAAGAAAATTATTTTGATAATTTTCTATTTTTCCACATGTGCAAAACAAAGAGCTTGACTTTTGGTGAAAAACCTATGTTTAATAAAACTAAAAAAACACATACATAATAAAAACAAAACATATTAAAATTTAATTCGTTGGATAGCTCATTTTGAGGACTACCATATTCTAGTTGGGTTTGTGAAGTATCCTCCATTTTCATCCTCAACCCGAGCTTTGAAGGGAAGAATTTTGCTAAAATTTGGTGGAAGAGGGGGAGAAGGGAAAAAAAGGGGGTTTGAGCGAACCCCCCTTCGAATGAACCCCCCTTTGCTCAAAAGGGTGAAGTGGGGTTCACTCAAACACCCCTTTTTTTTAATTCCCCATAAGGGAACGTGGCATCATAGGGTTCAAGTGAACCCACCATGCAAAAGGGGGTTCGCTCGAACTAGGGGTTCGACCGAACCCCTCTTTTGGGTTCGTGTGAACCCCTTAGTTCGAACGAACCCTTTAAAACATAAAATTTTCAATGCGTGAGAATTTTCTCAAATTTCCTTCCTCATAAAAATTGTACACCACTATTATGGGTTTACCCATAGCTTGAAATTGATCCACATGTAATCAGTAGGAATGATAGCACTAGCAAGAGCTTTGTCAAGAATAGCTTTATGTTCAGGAGATAATCACAAAAGCTCAAGTATGGAAATTTGTTTTAGCATTTTTTTAAAATGCTCTATAAGGTTATATTGTGAAGTTGGTACAATAGGTTTAAATTTAGCAGATTTGGAGCTAGGACCTTTAAGAGTAATTGTTCCTCTACAGGTTGTGACATTCCAATCAGGGTTTTTTTCCTTTTATGATGAAGGTATCTCAATGGTTATCAACTTCACAGATGTTGTTTATAATATATTCATATTTAGCAGCAATATAGTTTACCCCATCCCTAGATTCAAGATTCTTTCCTTTATCTTTGTCATGCTTAGGGAAAGGATTTTTAAACATCTCACAATCAAAATTACCAGAAGGAGTATGTTTGTCAAATAATATGATTCTGTCATCAATAAGGTCTTGTATTACCTCTCGAAGCTTATTAAATCTATTAGTTTTATGTCCTTTATGTCTATGATAATCACAAAATCATTGTCATTCCATCATGGAGGTTTCTCTCATGGATTATATTCTCTTGGCTTAGGTAGCGTTATGACATTACTTTCAAGAAGTTCTTTTAAAATAGATTCAAGTAATTGCCCCAAAGGTGTAAAGTTTCATTTGGAAAAAGTTCTTTGTTTTTATTTTCCTTTATCAGAGGAGGAAAATTTAAGATTGTAGATAGGTTGTGAAGATTTAGCTGTTTTAGCATCAATAAAAACATCATTAACAATATTCTTATTTCGAGCCCAAAAATGGTGTCCTATTACTATTGTTTGAACTTGAGCTTATTTTATAATATTTTTCATTGTTTATCTTGAGAACACCATCATCAATGAGAGTTTTCTCAACTTGAAATCCCATCTCTATCACTTCCTCAAAATTATCAAACTTTTTAAACTGAAACTCTCGTGCTATGTCTTTGATTAAATTACGACAAAATAGATCAATCAATTGTTGATCAGGAATGGGATATGGTGCTCATTTTTTTAAATGTCTCCATCATTGTAAAAAGGACATGAAGGACTCCCCTTGTTTTTCCTTGGTATTACACAATTCTATCACATTGATTTCACAGTCATAGTTATAAGCATTATGTGCAACAAATTTGTTAGCCAATTCTTGAAATGACTTAATAGTAGGAGGTAATTGTGAAAACCATTCCATAGAAATTTCACCAAGACTATGCTGAAAAATTATCATAAGATATGTTTCTTCATGTGTAAATTCTAATGTTATAGTGCAAAATTCTCTTATATGGTCCTTATGATCTCCTTTTCCTCGGTATTTATCAAGTTTTGGCAATTCTATATTGCTAGGAAAAGGCAGAAATGGTATGCTAGGATCAAAAGGATAAGGAAAAATATGCTCAAGAGAAAATTTATAGGATTATTTCTTTGCATTTTTTAGATTATCCAATTCTCGTCTCAAAGCTCTAAGTTCATCCAAGATAGGATCATTTTTAGGTTTTAGTGTTGTCGTCTTTTATATAACTTTTGTAGCTTGGTTGTAAATAAAATGGTCTATGATGCTTTACTGTACCTTTTGTTTTAGAAATTTTGGGCTTGTTTGATTCAACTTTGGAATCTGTAAATAGAGATACATCCATGTTGGAAGGTATTTTTATCCCCTCATTAGCAATAGCTTTGAAACAAAATTTTGGGTCACTTTTAACCACTTTCTTGAAGAATTTAAAAAATCGTTTATCCTTAAGTGCTTCTTCCAAATGTTTGTCATCATCACTACTACTACTAGTGGTATCATTTTCATCTTCTTTCTCATCTAGAATGTCAACATGTTAGTCTTCTTGTTTATCAAGGGATTCAACCTAGTGGTCTTCATGTTATCAAGGGATTCTAAATGTTTGCTATCTTCTTGTTCCATTTTGGTTTGTTTCCTAGTTTTAGGTGGCATGAGTGATAGTTTTGATCTTTGACCTATATGAATGAGACTAAGATGCAAGGTGAAATAAAACATACTAGACTTAGAATGGATTATGAAGACAAATGGTTATGAATGTTTTGCTATGATGACAAATCCAAGATAAACTAAAGATAATTCTAGGCTTGAGAATGATTTGCAAGCAAGGTATACTTGTCTTACAATGGATGGACACAAGGATGAAAAATCAACTGAGGATGCTGCTGAAATAGGGGATGATTAATTCCAAGAAAACTATCCTACCCAATGATGTTTGTGGATTCCTATCTCAAGGATGATGAACCTCAAGTTGTAAAGGGTAAGATATGAGCAACTTTTGATTTCAGGACTCAAAGAGAATAACTTAAATGTAAACTAGGAGTTATGCTTGACCAAGGATAAATATGCAGATGGATATGAATAAGGTGATATGTCGTAAATATGCAATGATTGGAAGTTGAAATCTAAAGATCAAAATCAAGGATGGTGCCAAAAGACTAGGGATGGTTATGTTTTGGTTTTTTGTTTTGAAAGTACAAATGGCAAGATATGGATGTTATGTTCAAAAATGTTGGTTGATGTTTAGTGAAAATTTAGTTCCAAGTGTGATGTTTGGTTTAATTTGGAAATGTCTTGTTTGAACACACACCAAAAACACAACAAATAAGGTGTTTGTTTGATTTCTCAAAATGACAAGCATTTACAACCTAGGCTTTGGAAAGGACAATATTTTTCTGATCTCACTTGGATTACTCCAGCTGCGCTTAATATTAGAGGATGATTATAATCTTAGCCACATTGGCTCCCCCTTACACGAAACTCACTTCTCAATTCAACCAAGCTTCAATTCTCATGAATCTCCCATGACAAAATTTTCATCTCGACTAAAAGCTGTAAGAAATGTGAGATGACATCAGAGGTGGTCCCTCTTGTACCAAAAAATAGAAGGTTTTGGGCCTCTAAAACAAAGGTTTCTAGTAAGGGCACTCATTCAGGCATCCATATGTGCTCTCTCCCTCAAAAGGATTCCTTCCTATAGAACACATGGACTGGGGAAGTCAACATAGTTAGACAATTAACACCTGTTGCTATGAATTTCGTCACAACATATTTTATATAACGACTGAGAGTGACTTGGCGTTAGCCCGTTACTGCTCAGGGTCATCCCCTTGGGGTGAGTACTTGTTCCCACCAAGATAGGCCCTTCTAAAAGAATTTCACCATTTATCTTGCACCCAAGATCCACAAAGGTGAGGGGAGAGGAAACATGGTAACACCTTTGGGATTAAAAAAAAGAAAAATGAGACATGACAAACAATGATTCTTTTTAAAGCACTAAAACCAAATGTGATGTAATCTAAAACAAGCAGTTTGTTTCAAAAAACAAAATTTCTCTGGTCAATGTCTTGCATCACACGACATTAGTAGTTTCAAGATTATTGTCTTCGACAAACAAATGATCTTCCCCCCTGCACAAATCAAAACAAAAATGTTAATCCTTGAAATAAAAAATAAAATAAAACCAAACTAAACTAATTAACCTAATTAAGCCTAAATTTAAAAATATATATCTAAATCTATTTAAAAATAAATAAATTAAACTATTTTAAATCTAATCTAGAATTCAAAACTATTTTGAATTTAAACTAAAACTACTTTAAAATCCAATTCAAAAAACTAATTAAAAGACTAAACCAAAATTAATTAAAAATCAAATTTAAAAATTAATTAAAAACTAAACTAAAACTAATTAAAATCTGATTAAAAAGCTAATTAAACTAAAACTAATTAAAAAAAAAAACTAATTAAAAAAAACTAAACTAAAACTAATTAAAATCAGATTTAAAAATTAATTAAAAAACTAAACTAAAACTAATTAAAAATCTGATTTAAGAACTAATTTAAAAACTAAACTAAAACTAATTAAAAATCAGATTTAAAAACTAATTGAAAAACTAAAGTAAAACTAATTAAAAAATCAAATTTGAAAACTAATTAAAAAACTAAACTAAAATTAATTAAAAATATAATTTAAAAACTAATTAAAAAACTAAACTAAAGAAAACTAAATAATATCATGAATAGCCTGATTCACGTTTCCTTTGCTCTCAAAATTTTGCAAGCAAATGTACACAAGAGGCTATGGAAGAACGAGAAGAATGGTTAAAATGATTTGGAAAAAGATTGAAATAAAATTCTCGAGAGACTTGAATGAGAGAAAGGAAAACATATTTATAGGTGTCCTCATGGGTAAAAAGCAAGTTGTAGGATGAATTTGGGATTAGTTGAAGGTAATTACAAATAAATTAATCCCACATTGGTTGAGTGGATGAAATGGATGGGAAATGAGAACATAAATATGGTAGGACTATAAAAATGGTAAGAAGATTAAATGCATAAGAGAAGAGAATAGATGGAAATGATAATATAGTGGAATGATATTATAAATAAAATATATTGCAATATGATAATTTAATAAAGTATTAATTAATATTAAGGAGTAATAAATGTGATATGATA
Organism: Sequoiadendron giganteum; assembly: GCA_007115665.2. NCBI lineage: Eukaryota > Viridiplantae > Streptophyta > Pinopsida > Cupressales > Cupressaceae > Sequoiadendron > Sequoiadendron giganteum. The sequence goes on from CM021103.1 coordinate 10,884,156, forward strand.
AATGATAATGAATAATGATTTATTGCTTTTATAATATGAAGATGATAATAGATAAAATATTGCTTGATAACAACATGAGTAAGGTTGAACACTTTTATGTGTATACAAAATTTATACCAAGAAACACATCACAATGTTATATGGTGCAACATGCATTATTTTAATATGCATTGGTGACTTATAACTCATTGTCATGTTGCAGTCATCCCAAACAATAAAGAAATGGATGAGCATTAGTGTGTGTTGAACACAAAGAAGTGTTGAGAGGGGGGGTGAATCAACACAAATTAAAACCTAACCTGATCCTATTTGTAGATAAAACATCATATCAGATGAACTAAAAGAAGAGAAAAAGAGAAAACATTGCCTTACATGGTGACAATATGATCCTTAGTGAAGAACTATTACACAATGATTATGGTGATGCTACAAATGGTGTATTACATGTTAAATCATTATTTCTTGCTAATTATTAGTATGTAGATGATGACATCTTATGGATTAGTGAGTTTAGAATTCGTATAAATGGTAAAGTTTTGTAATGGATTAAATCATTGTTTGCTTCACATCACTTCATGAATTTAGCACATGCATTCATTGCTTTCTTTTATAAACATGATGCAATGAAGATAAAAGAGACCTGATTTACCCTTTGAATCTTCCTTACCTACCATGACATATGCATATTTTCATGGTAATAACCTTTCTTTCCATGTTTTCCTTCATAAGATTATAACATAATTGGTCATAGACATCAATGACTAGCTAGAGGCTAAAATGTTCCTTCCCAACAACCTATGTTACCTCCTTGTGCACCCAATCTTCTTCCTAAGCCTACATTTAAAAATAAAAATTCAAAGGACTATGCCACCATTAACCAACTTAGGAAATACAAGCTGATATATAATTTTGTGAGGTAGTGTGCATACCACATCTATATAAGCATATGATGTAAAAATCCTTAGGGAAGATTCAAATCAACTTGGATACTACAAAATTGGTGACATATTTGATAGAATCCATTGGCTTAATGAATAAAATGCTATTTCATTTGATGAGAAAAAAATTCCACATGAATCAGTTGCTAATGAAGCTTTACCTTTACATATTGTTGTGAGGCATAACGAGTTAAATATTAAAATTATTTAGTTGACAATGTATCTAGTCTAAAAATATCCACTAAGTATTGCTTAAAGCAATTAAATGTAAACATGGAAAAGCTAAAACTAGTTAACCTTATCATTAGAGGATTCAACAATGTGGATAGATATTGTATGATTACTATTACTTTTCCAATCATATTTGAACCTTGAATATTAGATGTGTCATTCCATGAAATGCCTAAAAAAATATCCTATAATATCCTCTTAGGATGTCCATTTACATGTTATGGGATTCATGCCATCAACTTTTCATAGATGTGCTAAACTTTTCCATCCATTGATCTTTAACCATTTAATGTGTGTCAAATGGTGGATAGTTCCAAGAACTCCATTAGCCATAATAATACACTCAATGAGAGCATTTTACAACAAGATATCTTAACAAAGGTGTGTTATCCAATGATGATTGGAAACCATTATATTGTAGGCCTTGTGGTGTCAATGAATATAGTGTTGATCCATAGGCTTATTGCATCCCATATCTGTACATGGATCCATCTATTTATGGAAACCTACTAAATAATTTAACAATGATAAGGTGGAACATATGTGTGATAGTGATTATAAATGTCATGTTTATACAATTAAACCATTTTCTTCCCCTCCATAATTTAAACAAATTTATGGTCCCAGATGTAAACTTATGCACAAGCTTGGATATAAGGATAGAGCACTAGGAAGCATGAACAAGGTCAATGTAGTGTCATAGAACCACAAGAAAATAAATGGCATCTCAGTATTGGTTATCAAACTAATGGTATGATGCATTATCTAGAAGAAAGAAAAAGAAAAGGAAAAGACCCTAAAGTTCAATATAATAGAAACATTCTTGAGGCATCATATTCATTAATTACTTATAATTATAATTAAGGGATTATTTTTAATCCATTAAATGATTTATTTATGATGGTTCCAAAAGACATTTAGTGTTTATTGATTATCAAAGATAATTGTGTAAGTTATGTTGGTACACCAAAATTTTGTGTTTCACTTTGTGCCTAAGCCATATTTGTGCAATTTTATAAACGACTTGAGATATTTTTCATGGGTGGATTTTTTCCAAGATTTCTTATCACACTTAGGTAGATCTTCTTGCCCCTCCTAAATTTTGGTCGACATCCATTACCTCCACATAAAAATGGACATCCTTGGTCTTCTTGGTTCACACCATGATATGGTTATGCAAATGAAAATGAAGCAAAGTAATCATCTCCTTCTCCACTGGTTGGAAGAATACATGCTTAATGTTTTGATACATGATATTATCTCTCTCTTATGCTCTCATGGTTGAATACCGAACTCCATTATAGCGGGCCTAAAAATTTCTAATCATCTTTATTCATCTTCCACCATATGTTGGCATATTTTACTAATGTTTGTTAGAATTTTTGCATGTTTTACATCATTGGAATGACATATTAGTTGTAGATTTTTTGAAATTTTATTATGTTATGTGCACTTTGATATGATGTAATATGGTTATGGTTTCATTTCATATGTTGTAATATTAGATATATAATAGAATAATAAATTATTGCATTCAAAATAAATAATAACTTTTCATTAAATTAAATGTTTTTTTTGTAGGACACGGGTCTTCCAAAAGATCAAGATGATCCTCATGATATAGATCCAGAATATGTTGGTTCTGGTAAAATTCACATGGCAGAGGATGATGATGACACAAATACAAAAGAAACAAAGGCCAATGACGATGATGATGGTGATGATGATGATGATGATGATGATGATGATGATGATGAGGAAGTTGTTGGAAGTAGCCAGTGACATTCATGATCATATAAACTACATCATGGATCATTGTTGATATATCTTTATGATGCCTCTTTTCATAGTTACTATCATATGTATCATTTTCACAGCCTATAGTACCATACTATTGAGTTTTATCATTTTGACTTATATCATTTGCACATGTATCATCTTGACTTGTATCATTTTGAGCTACATAATTTATCATTTTTACTTATATCATTTGTACATGTATCATTTTGACTTATGCCGACTATTGGACGTGTATCATTTTGACATTTTATTGGTCTACTGGCATATTTGAATTTCACTTGTTATAGTTATATATGATGATGATCTTATTAGTATTGACTTGTCAATTTATATATATTAAAAGTGGTCTATGATTTTTGGATGGATATTTATTATGTATGATGATTTCAATTTACTACTCAAGATGGATGTTGTCAAATTCAATTAAATTATAGTTATTTGACTCACTCATTTTAATTATAGATGATGATCATGTTATAATAATTATCTTGTTATTTAATCATATGAGTTAAATAATTAAATTGCGTACTCTATAATCATACGAGTTATTTAAGAGGCATGATATATTTAACTAATTAAATTGAAATAAAATATATTATTTAATTTACTTACTCTATAATCATATGAGTTATTTAAGAGAAATGATATATTTAACTAATTAAATTAAAATAAAACATATTAAATTAATAAATGGAAGCAAAACAAGAAGCATTTTTAGAAGCAAAAAAGGAAGCAACAATGGAATCCAAACTAGAAGCAAACTAGAAGCAATCTCAGAAGAAAAAATAGAAGCAATTTTAGAAGCAACAAAATATGCAATAATAGAAGCCATATTAGAAGCAACAAAAGACACAAAAATGGAAGCAAAGCTAGATGCAACAAGCGAAGTTATATAAAAAATAAAAATAGAAGCAAAATTGGAAGCAAAATCGAAAGCAAATCAGAAGCAAAATTGGAAGCAAACCTAGAAGCAACACAAGAAATAGAAGAAGAAGCAAAATCGGAAGCCAAACTGGAAGTAACAAAATATGATACAAAATTCAACGCAAAATCCAGCACAAAAAATGGTGTTGAAGTGAACATGCAGTTCAACACCAAGTTTTGCACCGACAAAAGTGTTTAATTCATGAACTCAAATGCACTAATTTCTGGCACTATTTTAGGCACTAATTTCCTATTTTTTTGTAGTGAAGAAGCATAAATTTATTTGAAATCATCATCCTCTACATACATACCTTTCAAATCATCAATCCCCACAATTTGTAATTGCACTTCTTGGAACAACAATGTTCTCCTGCTCAAAGCATCCACCATCTTGTTTGACTACCCCTTTTTGTGTTTGATGGTGAAGGTGAAAATTTGTCGGTACTCCACCCACTTCACATGTTTATGGTTGAGTTTGTATTGGTTGTTAAGGAATTACAAAGAATGATTATTAGTAAAAACAATGAATTCTTTAGGAAGGAGATAGTGTCACCACTTATTCAATGATTGCACCATAGCATACAACTCCAAATCATAAGATGGATACTTTTTCTTTGCCTCATTGAGATTTTCACTAAAGAAAGCAATAGGCCTTCCCTCTTGGCTCAATATTTCCCTAATTTCATACCCACTTGCATCACATTCAATTGTGAAAACTTTTTTAAGTCAAGAAATGCTAAGATAAGTTGTTGTGCTACCCTTTGTTTCACATATTTGAAGCTCTTTTCTGCTTCATCAGATCATACAAACCTTTTCCTTTTATCCCCTTTTATTGTGTCAATTATGGGAGAACATATGTGACTGAAATTATTCACAAATTTTCTATAAAACCTGGCTAGGCCGTGGAAACTTCTTACCTCACTTACTGATGTAGGAGTAGGCCAACTGAGAATTTCTTCCACCTTACTAGGATCCATCTTCAAAGAGCCTTTTGAGATCACAAAGCTAAGATATACCAGTTCTTCCTTCATTAATTCACACTTCTTCAAATTTATTAGCAACTTTTCTTCATTCAAACTTTTCAAAACCAAGTCTAGATGTTGCAAGTGTTCCTCTTTAGTTTTGCTAAAAATAAGAATATCATCCAAGTAGACAACCACAAACTTTCCAATGAAGGGTTTTAGAATTTCATTCATCAATTTCATAAAGGTACTTGGTGCATTTGAAATCCCAAAAGGCATAACAATCCATTCATACAACCCCTCATTTGTTTTGAAATAAATTTTCCACTCATCCACCTCTCTAATTTTGATTTGGTGGTAGCGAGTTTTTAAGTCTATCTTAGAAAAATAACATGCCCCTCCTAAAAAATCCATGAAGTCTTCCATTCTTGGTATGGGGAACCTGTACCTTAAGGTGATATTTTTAATGGCCCTTGAGTTGGTGCAAATTATTCAATCTCCCCCTTTATTTGGTGCCAAAATGGTAGGAAAAACACATGGGCTAAGACTCTCTCTTATGAGACCCTTGTCAAGCAACTCTTGGGTTTGCTTCCTAATCTCTTAATTTTGTTTTGGGGTCATTTTATATGTTACTTTGTTAGGTAGGTTTTCCCCTGGTATGAAGTCTATATGGTGGCTCACATCTCTTATTGGTGGTAAAGAGTCAGGGAGTTAATCTAGCACAATCTCCTTACACTTGTTCAACAAGGCTTGGACTTCTCTTGGAACATCATCAACCTTTTTTGCTGTCATGAAATTTTTTGGTTTGATTACAATGGAAAAACCTTCTCCACCCTATTCCTTCAAGGTTTTCAACAACTCCTTTTCTCCTACTTGTCTAGGCCTTCATCTTGCAATGGTGTGAGTGTAAATGAGATCCCATCCTTTCTATCACATAAGTGTTCTTTTTCCCACCATGTTTAGCCTTCCTATCATATTTCCAGGGTCTCCCTAAGAGAAAATGACAAAATCCATCGAGACGATGTCACACAAGATTTTGTATTTGTACCCTCCTATGTTAAATTCCACCCAAGTTTGTTCATTAACTAAGACCTGATGTCTCATATTCAACCAAGAGACCTTGTAAGGAGTGGGATCTGGTATCCTTTTTATTTTTAACTTTTCTAGCATCTCAATAGTAACTAGATTATCTGTGCTACCTGAATCAATGACAACTTTGAAAATCCTACCTTGAGACTTGCATGTGGTTCTAAACAAAGATTTTACTTATGGAGGTTGTATAGAAAATTTGATTAGTGTTCTCCTTACCATCAAATATTTACCCATTTCTAGAGTAACATGTTGTGATGGAGAGTTTACACTCTCATTTTCTTCTTCTTGCACCAATTGAGTTCTCCTTTCTCCACCATGTGAAGTTGAAGGTTGCTTATCTAGACATCGGCAAGCTTGATGGCCAATCTTGTTGCATTGATAATATCTTCCTGAGAATGTATTTGATCCTCTTCCTTGACCTCAAAATCTACCTCTACTATTTGACCTCCTACCTCTGAAACTACCTCTTGATTCCAAGCTCTGCTCTTGATGACCACTTGTTTCTCCTTGTGGATTTTAATATTTTCCTCTTCCTCTAAATTTTCCTCTATCCTTGAATTTTTTTCCTCTACCTCTAATTTGTTTCTCTTGCCTTCTATTCAACTTTTCTTCTGCTCTAACAACCATTTAAAAGCATTCTTCCACTATTCTAGGGGTAGTAAGACTCAACTAATCTTGTATATTGAACCTCAATCCATTTGTGTACCTAGCTACTTTCTCCACCTCATCCTCAAAAAGACCTACCCTTATACTTATCTTGTGAAACTCCTCAGTATAATCCATTACATCCTTCTCCTTTATTTGAGGTTTTGTAGTCTTTTACATGTTTGAATTGCATAATCACCGAGTAGAAATTAGCTCTTGATTTTAGCCACCATTCTGTCCCAAGAATTGATTTTTGAATTTCCCTTATTCAACCTCTCTTCTTGCACATAATTCAACCAAGTTAAGGCATGGCCTTTCAATTTTGTTTTTGAAAATTTTACCCTTTGATCATCTGCTACCTCTATATACTCAAAATAGTTATCAAGTGCATCAATCCAACCTAGCACCTCTTCAATATCCAACTTCCCACCATACATGGGTAATTCCATATTCACCTTAGGAGTGTCTCCTTTGATATCCTTCAACATATTAACCATTCTCAATTCATTAGGGTCAAACTCTTCCTCATCTTAGACTCTTCTTTGAGGATTTTATTTCTCACCCTCTTCCTCTTCCTCTTGGTCACTTTGGTCTCCAATGACCATACCTCTCCTTTGGTTTGATTCAAGTGCTACAAGTCTAGCTAGGATAGCTTCTTGAGACTCCTTTACCTATCTCAACTCCTTTACATTATTTTATTTCAACTCTCTCACTTCTCTGGCAATTGGATTACTTTTAGGAGGCATCTCTCATCTCAAACTTCAATTTTTTCCACTTATTAACCAAAACCTATGCTTTGATACTAATTTGATGTAAAGCAGGGTGGAGGTTATCAACACAATAAAAATCAAATAAACTTTGCAATTTTAGGACCTTAACTTGGCGGTTTTCTCTCAAATCCTCTTATTCTCCTAGTGGTACTTGAAACAAGGTTTTTCCCATATAGCTTTCAGAGAAGACCCAACACCCAAAAAATGAACACCATTCAAGATACCCTTTAAGTCACTTGAAAACATATCAAAATTTTAGGTAGGATTAATTTGGAACAAAGCCTTCGAATTTTATTTGTGACCATTTCAATTAGGCTTAATTAAGCTTGCAGTACAAGGCAACAACAAGATATACTATCTCCAAACCAAAAATATTTTTTCCAGGGCTTCCATCATGTCACATGGGGTCTAAAACATAGTTTCCATCAACTAGAACAATCACAAAATTGTTTATATACAAACCATAGGTTTACCTATCCTCCTAAGCCTAATACATGGTGATATTAAGCTAAGGCTACATCAAAATTGGCCCTAACTCCATCCCCTGCTCTTGTAAACACCAAAAATACTAAAATCATCCTACCTAAATCCATTCCACCTATTATCAATTTTTTTACTGGTGGAATGGGTCCAAATTCATGTTTCTTCAATCAAACCCTCACAAACTAGGGTTTCTTGGCAATTCACAACAAATTGGCTCTAACTCACCCCAAAATTTATGAAAATAAATGAAAGAAAAATAAAATAAGATTTAATTCACTCCTTCATCAATCCCAATAAGAATTAGTTCATTTCCAGGTCGTACGATGCCGCACAATCTTTTGTAGTAGCAAGAAATCAATTAAAAACACATAAAAAATAGTATATTTCTATTGTTTGATCTCCCAAAGCATCACCATAAGTTTTCCTTGACCAAAAAAAGGCATATTTAAAATTTTCAAATCATATCCAATTGTTCTCCAACTGAATTTTGAAGTCCAATAGTTCAACTTCCCAAAAGGAAAAAAAATGCAAAATTTGCTTGAGCAACTTTGCAACTTTTTACAAAACTTGACATTCTAACCCAACACTGACCCCACATGACTTAACACATGAATATGATCTAAATAGACCTTATTACAAAATTGACTCAATCACACAAAACCTAGCATTTAACTCCCTTTTACATCATGAAGACTAGGTGCCCCTGCACCATAGGTTTGAAGAGGATTGAAGAAGGATTGAAGATAAATTCTACATTGTTGCATTTGTTGTCATGCATCTTTTCAAGCCATGAAAACTCACTTAAAAATTTATCCAACGACATTCTGACACTTTTTAGATGGAAAATAGAAGCTCAGATCCAACACTAGAGGACTCAAAACCACTTTAGGACACCCTATCAAAGACCCATGGGTGATTGAGTCCTTGTAGGCACAACAAAACCAATTTTTTTGAGACGGTTAGTTGTCCTCTGCACTTTCTAGATTTTCCAGAAGACTACTATTTCAGTCTAAACAGTTGTCGAGATCTTTCATTTTTAATATCAAAGCATATATGATCATTAGGTTAATCATTCCAATTTCCAATCTTCCAAATTATTTCCAATCTATTCCCATCCTCAATTAGATGTAGATCTAGGTATGGTTGGCTCACCTTCATGGTTGATAGTCAATTTATTCATCTTGTTGATCTACATCTTAATGAAACCCTAGGAAAAAAGGGTATGGAGAATAAGTTTATATATATCTTATCACATATTCCCCTATATTTCACCAGATACTTGACCAGGGAATAATTATTTTTTCTACCATATTGGGACTCTCCACTTTTCCTATCCATGCTTATCTTGTCCCTTAAACACTTTGTTTAACTTGAGTCTCCTTCACAATATCCTCTTTTGATGCTTTACCATCTCTCCCAGCTCTAGAGGCTCCATTTCAAGAGATTCCTCATTCCTTGAGGGTAGAATCAAGGCCTGTATCGTGAGAAGATTTGAAATCGACTCCTCTTTCTTTTTACTAAACTTATTGCAATTCCTAGTAATATGTCCTACCTTTTGACAATAAAAGCATAATATTGGGATATATTGGTAATATAAATCTTTATGTCATTCACCCAAAATTGAAGAAATCTTGATGGAGTGCTTAATAGGTTTTCCCATATTCATTCCCAAACATATCCTAGCATATGTTGCTAGTTGTCTACCTCCAATAGACTTAGAGAAATGGACATATTCTCCAAGTGAGTTACCAATTACCAAAAAATATCCTCCAATCATAGGTTCTGAGGTAGCTAGTATAATATAATCTAGAGAGGAGCATCTTGTATTAATACCTTATGATGATTGAACCTCAGTATCCAAACTCGGATATATAATCTTGTATTACCCATAAACCATGGGAATTTGCATAACACATTCTCCCTCTCAGATTCTGATTGAAAGACTATTTGCAAGACCCTTAAAGCAAGAAAAATCAACACTAGATTAAGCCCCATCTATTTATGCCCTATCCATGATCTCATCTTGTCCATTTAAGGCCAAACACCATTGAATTTAGCAATCACTACATTATTTTTTAACATTTCCACCTTCAAATGAAGGAAATTGTCTACGATTCAGATGTATAGAATATCCTCCAAAATTTCCACATTAACATTACCCACAACAATTTTGATTGCATTTTTCTCTTCCTTTCCCAAATCCACTCCAATATCTAAATCATGAAGTTCTCCCAAGTCTCGCATACTATATTTGTTCATATTCACTAAAATTTGATCTCCTACCTTCCCTTTTTCTGTGCCTCCTACTTTTTCACTAATTTTTTCTTCTTTCATTTTCTTTTTCATTATGTTTTTATTACACAATAAACTACTCAATATTTTTATATATGTGTATATATATGTATAGATATATAAATATATATGCATATGCATCCACATATAAGGTATATATATGTATAAATATATATATATATATACATATACATACATACTTAAATAACTAATTCAAGAATAAAACTAACACACATTTCCTTTAAATTTACACAACCCTTTAGAAATAGTTTCAAATTTTTCATAAGATATAAAAAAATTATTGGGAGGAGCCTCATCACCCTCTTGAGCATAATGAACACTTTTATCATTTTATTTCTCTTATCAAATCTGCTTCTACCTCTTCTTCTTGAGTCACCTCTTCCTTTTCCATCATCTCTTCCTTAGCAAACACTTAGCTTGCAGTCTCATGGATTTATCTAATCTAATGTATATACAAATTTATATGATTGGTTCAATTACAAAAATAACACATATTTCCTTTTCATCCATAAAATCCCATACAATATTTCAATGGGCACTTAATATGCAATATCATATATTTATGCAAACTAATACATTATGATGATTATATAACACCAAGTACTTAAAGCCTCTTTGAGCTTATGGAGAAGGAGCATACGGCTAAGGGAAAGGAAAGATATGAAAGATGACACTAAAGGCCTTGCTACTAAAGGGCCAATTGATTGGAAAAGATCTTCTAAAGTCGAGAAGAAGGAGTTGTTGGAAATGATTGACCTGCATAGGAGCCAAGAGCTTGAGGTGGACAACACCTTAAGCAGTATGAATTAGTGGTAGCTTTGTTGTTTTAACTCTTTTGGTTGTTGGTGGTTTTTTGTTGTTTTACTGCTTAATCATTATTGAGTGCTACTGTTGCTTCACTGTTGTTTCTTTTGTTCAACACTCTTTTTCCCTTAGTTTCTTTTTCATTGGTTTGCTGCTGGTATACTATGGCTCATATTGTTAGTAGAATTTTGATATAAATATTGTAAAGTGTTTCAGGTCCCTTCAAAACTTTTTTTTCCCACTTAATAAAAAAACTAGGTACTTAAGAATTTAAAAAAAAACTTTGCATACAATCCCTACACAATTGTTTCTAGCACTCTATTGATAAACCATTTTTCAAGTGCCTATATAATAAGATCATTATGAGTTTTGTTCAAATAGTTCCAAATAATAAATGCACACCTAGCCTTATTACAAACTCCACACATAGGTAGATTTCATCACGATAAAAGTATTGGCTCAAGCTTGGTGTTGGAAGATACAAGCTCATAGCCATTGAATTTATTATGTTATACTGTGCATGTCAAAATTTTCTGATTACAAAAAGGTAACATAAACAAATATCTAAACATTATTTTGTTAGTTAATGAAATAATTTCAAAATTTTAAGTGTGCAAAACAAAGATAGATTAAAACTTTATGTCAATAATTGTAGTCTAGCCACATGCTACTAAGATAGTGGCTTGAAAATTTTATTCTTCCACTAGTTTTTTCTCTCTAGTTATTCTCACAACAACCCTCTCCAATGCCACATTTTTTCTCAAAACAAATACTCTTAGGTATTTTTTTCCTTACCTCCAATCTCTTCACTTATGCTTCAAAATGCAACCAAAATCCTTATTTTAAGCACCTATTACACCTTCAAAATCTTCATGGAAGACACCACTATTTTTTTTAAAGAAAAATGCCACAACTCCTTCCAATCCATGTAAAAATTTATTTGCAAGTAAAAGATTACAAAATTATAGCATTATTTCAACCTCATCAACCATAAACCCCATGAAAAAATCAATTTTTTGCCTTTCTTGATTTCTCACTTTTCCCTCCAAGAGGAAATCCGAAATTGGTAGTCATAAATTTTTAAAAACTCTAGCAAAAAAATCAAACTATACTTTATTTTCACATGCCATAACACAAAAATCATTCAAAGCTTACCTTTCCACTATGCACAAGCCTCTTGGCTAAAATTTTATTTAATAAATAATATTGAATAATTGAACTTATAATTTTGTTTTTTAAATAGGACCGAGCCAACGTAACAAAGGAAGGTGGTTAAATCCATAATCCCACCAAGATCCCTTTGAAACAAACAACAAAGAATGTATCCACATAGAAAATTGTCTCATTGACAAAGATAAACAAATTAAACACATGCTCACATATCAAACACACTACAATGATACCAATAGATTACTTTAAAAACAAATGCAAACCACATAATAACTTTATAAACCCTTTTTAAGGCAAAAAAAATTCATTCACAAACTTGTGACAACATTCAAGTAGACCCCTACATGCCTACAAGTACATTCTTGACATACAATCAACTAATGGAATTGTGCAGTTGTGTGGGTTCTCACGAAATTATGGTACAACTGCTCTATTCTCATAATCTTCTTCTCTCTCCTAGATGATACTCTCTACAATTAAGAGGGGAAAATCTTACTTGCATCCACCTCATGATAATAGACATTTACTAGTTTGTATTAATATCAAATGGTCATAATTATTGACTAATAATAAAAAATTAAAATATCAACTACATAAGACATGCACAATAACCAATTTTACTAGATATTATTCATCAATCATTCAAAAATTACAAACATGTGTGAAACATTATGAAGAACCATATATCAACTCAAGTCATGAATGTTTGCAAAAAATAGTGAAATACTAATTATCATAATAACATACAATTATAATTCCATCACATTTAATACATCTTATTGAAACGTGAAAACACACACATTTAATTAGTCTATTTAAAACATTAAAAAATTATTTGTTAAGAGAAAATAAAAATTGGATGTGACACTTTCTATATTGTATTTTATACCATCATTTATATAGTGTTGACCAATTTCTACACAATAATTTATCATCCTTTAGGCCCTACATTTTGCCATTCTGATACATTCAAGCACCTTTTTGGGTTTTGTATCATAAACCCTAGCTAGAAATGGATTCAAACCCTAAGCCATTTATTTTAGAATCTTCCATATAGAAAATGGTTCTTGGGAATTTGATCATGTTGTTTATACATTACAATTAAATTTGATACATTTCCATATAAAAAATATCTTTCAGTTGTGAAAAGTAAAACTACCAGTTTTAACTATATTATTAATTATTAATCATATTATTAATTGTTATTTTTCTAACCTACATCAAATTATGATATTTACAACTAGTAATAATACTTTAAAATATCAATGACATATGACATGCAAAATAACTAATTTTACAATATTATTAATCAATTATTTAAAACTGACAAATATCTACAAAACATTATGAACAACTAGATATTAGCTCAGGTCATGAATATTCTACACAAAAAATGAAATAGTAATTATCAAAGTAACACACAAATATAATGCCATCACATTTACTACATCATATCGAAACATTGAAAATGCACACATTTAATTAGTTTATTTAAAAAATTAAAAATTTGTTTACTAAGATTAAATGAAAATGAGATGCACTAATTTCTATAGTGTGATTTATACCTAGGTTTATCGATTGGTGACCAAATTCTATACTCTAAAATTTATCTCGATCCTTTGTTCCTTACTTGTTGTCACCTCGATACATTCAAGCACCTTTTTGGTTTTTCTCTCATGATTAGTCTAGCTATAAATGTATTCATACCCTTTTTCAACCATTTTTTTTAGAAGATTGCACATAGAAAATAGTTCTTGGGTATTTGATTAAGTTGTTTATACATCACAATTAAATTTGATAATTTTTCAAATAAAACTTCTTTTTTAATTATGAAAAAATACTACAAATTTTAACTATATAAGTAATTGTTATTTTTTGCAAGTAATAAAATATTGTGACTTCTAATTGTTAATTTAATATTGTAGCTCAGACAGTTGTTATTCTCCAATTCCAAGAATTAGTATTTAATTCTTGAGACTTCTAGATAGAAGTTAGTTAGGTCCAAATATTTAATTATTTAATTAAATAATTGATTCCTCTAGAGACTTCTAGAAACCAATTAGTTAGGGTTTGTTAGAGTCTAATTAATCTTAACCATTGGTTTTCCAATGAGAATAGTTTAAAAGGGGGTCATTGGGCATTTGGAGAACACACTGATAGACACAAGTTGGAGAAGCATTTGCAGTGTTAGCAAATAAATTTGCAATGATAGAAAATAGTCTTGCAGTGATAGCAAGGGTGCAGTGATAGCGTTGCAGGCAGCAGTAGTGGAATTTCAGCAAGAGAAATTGAGGGAAGAATATCCGGTGAAGAATATTGTCGGAGATTTATCAGTAAGAGGCAAGAAGTTTATTTTATATCTCTTGATTTGTGGAAGATTAATATAATTCCTCATCTGCAGTATTAGTTTTCCCTCTGAGGTTTTTCCAGGGACAATTTGTCCAAAAATATTGTGTTTATTATTTTGCATGTTTTTTATTCCTGTGTGTTTTATTTGTGAAGTTGCAGTTGTATTATTTTTCAATATTTGTGAATTATTTTTTGGCAGTCAACTAATCTTTATAGATAGGAGATTAATAATTAGTAACTGCAATAGAATTTTCACATGGTATCAGAGCAGATCTAAGGGAAAAAAGAGCTCAACGTAGGCATAGGAAGCAAAGAAAAAAATAGAGGGTTTATGAAACCCAGTTCTACCTCTTCATTATTATTATTTTTGTTATTATTATATTTGTTTGAGATGGCCTTAGCAAGTTTAAGAGATCAAGACAAATTGGATGGAGCCTCAAATTTTGGTGTCTGGAAAGCCAAAATTTCTTTATTGCTGGAAGAGAATGGTATCAAGGAATATGTTACCAGTGTTGTAGCTGTATTTACAGATCCAGTGCAACGAAGGAAGATGCTAAGGCAAGGAGGATAATTCTTGATGGTGTTAAGGATTATATTGTTCCACATATCGCAGAGCTGGATACAACGAAGAAGATGTGGGATGCCATTTTGAATCTATACCAGAATGTTACCACTAACAAGAAGTTGATTCTCAGAGAAAATTTGAGGAATACTAGGATGAACAAGGGAGAAGATGTTACAAGTTACCTCACTAAACTTAGACTTGTCAAGGATGAGTTGGCAGCTATTAGAGATAAACGAGATGATGATGAGCTAGTACGGATAGCCCTTAATGGGTTTACTAAGCAATGAGATGTCTTTGTTCAAGTTATTAATGGATGAGACACCTTACCGAGTTGGGATCGACTATGGAGTGATTTCACTCAGGATGAGCTTAGACTAAACCTTGTCAGCGGTACTAGCAGTAAGAGTCAAAAAAGTGAGGCAGAACAGGAAAATGTTGCCCTAGAAAGAAAAGGGAAAGCAAAGAAGGGGTCTAGCAAAGGATCAAATCCTAAAGGCGAGAAGAAGAAGAAGCACTTGTCTAAAGTCAAGTGTTATGTCTATCATGAGTTTGGTCACTATGTAAGCAATTTCCCATAAAGGAAGAAAGGAAAGAAGCAGACGACAGCTTCAACAAGTGCAGATGAGCTCTCTAGTAGAATGGAAGATGAGTTTGCACTCATAGTTTGTATAGTTAGCTCAACCTCATAGGGTGTTTGGTATATAGACAGTGGGGAATCATTTCATATGACAGGAGTTAGAGAATACTTCTCCAGTTATAAGGAGGAGGACATCAGAATCTAGATCTCTATGGGGAACATGTCCAAACTAAATCTAGTTGGGAAAGGGATTGTTCTATTTGAGAGGGAGAATGGCAAGCTGATTCCCATTCATGATGTGTTGCATGTGCCAGGCTTGGGTATGAATCTGATTTTTGTTTTTGTTCTTTAGGATAAAGGCTACAGTGTACTCTTTAGAGGGGAAAACGTGTTAATCAAGCACAAGGATTGGAAATCACCCATAGCTATTGGAGTCAAGCGACCGAATTTATAGGATGCAGTTTGATACTCATAAGGCACTGATGAGCAACGATAATTCTAGAGATCAAGGAGAGCTATGGAATAGGAGGATGGGCCATATACATCATGGAACACTTAAATTGTTTTGTGAGATAGTGACACATGTTCCAGAGGTGAGCACATAGCATGATGATGTGTGTAAGGGATGTGTGTTGGGGAAGTTTGTGAAAGCAACTTTTCCAAGGAGTGACACCAGATCCAAGGGTGTTCTTGATCTAATACATTCAGATATATGTGGACCAATGTTGATAAAGTCTCTTAGAGGATACGAGTACTTTGTTACTTTTATTGATGATTTCTCCAGGAAGACCTGGATATACTTCTTGAAGACCAAGGATGATGTTTTCAATCACTTCCAAGAGTTCAAAGCTCTTGTGGAGAATTCGACAGGCAGGAAGATAAAGGTTCTTTGGTCAGACAATGGAGGTGAGTACAAAGGGAAAGATTTTTAGGAGTTTTGTACCAGGGAAGGAATCAAGAGAGATTGGATTGTTCCTTGCAACCCACAATAGAATGGGGTTGCTGAAAAAAATAATCAGTCTATATCAGAGGTGACAAGGGCTATGTTGTATGACCAGGATATGCCACGTTACTTATGGGTAGAGGCATGCAGTACAACATTATACATACAGAATAGGGTTCCACATAAGGTATTGGGCAAGATGACACTAGAGGAGGCATTCTCAGGGAAGAAGCCAGATGTTAGCCACTTCAAGATATTTGGGAGTTTGGCATATTGTCACATTCCAGGGGCTACACATTCCAAGTTAGATCAAACTACAGAGAGAGGGTATTTTGTGGGGTACAATGAGACCTCAAAGGCATATCAGATATTTATTCCAGGGGCTAGGAGGCTTATAGTTAGGTGTGATGCCAAGTTCATGGAGGAAAAGGCATTTAGAAGGTCCAGAGATTCACCAACAGATGATCAGAGTGAGTAGCCAATAGAAGCTCCAAGGATTGAGCAATCAGATCAGGGACAATGAAGCTCGAGTATAGTGACTAGTACAAACATAGGCTCAGGTGTTGAGAGTTCACAGAGTATGGAGCAACAGATGCAACAGATCCAAGAGATGCATCAAGAACATATGGGGGTTGATATTTCATCCTCTACAATTGGTAGTAGTAACCAATACGATACTCAAGAGTTTGTGAGAGCTCCTAGGATGAGTAGTAGGCAGCAGAGATAACCAACCAACTATAATGACTATATGGCTTTAGTTAGTCAGTTGGTAGATAGTGAGCCTTCTAGTTATCAGGAGGCCGCACAACAACAAGTGTGGCAAGATGCAATGGAGAAATATACCTCAATAATACAGAATGATGTGTGGGAGGTTTTTCCTAGACCGATAGATAGGGTAGTGGTTGGATCTCGCTGGATCTATAAGATCAAGCATGATGCAAATGGTAGCATCAAGAAATAATTGGCCAGGTTTGTGGACAAGGGTTTCTCTCAGAAGGAGGGAATAGACTATGTGGAGACGTTCGCTCCAGTGGCCAAGTATACTTCTATACGAGTTGTGATCTCTCTTGTAGCATAGATGGGATGGCAGATCCATCAAATGGATGTCAAGACAACGTTTCTTAATGGTGAATTGAAAGAGGAAGTATACATAGAACAACCAGAGGGCTTTGTAGCACACAACAGTAAAACCCACTTGTGTAGATTGAAGAGAGTTTTATAAAAACTCAAGAAGGCTCCCAGGGTGTGGTATGAGCACATTGATGAATACTTGTAGGGATTGGGCTTTGTGAAGAGTGAGGCAGATGCTAATCTCTACTACTTGGTGGTTAGGGGTGAGATTCTCATTCTTATTCTATATGTGGATGACTTGTTCTTAACAAGTTCACTGGGGCTCATAGAGGAGTGCAAGTGGGACCTTGTAGCAGAGTTCGAGATGAAGGATTTGGGGCTTATGCACTACTTTCTAGGCATGGAGGTATGGCAGACAAATGGTGAGATTTTCCTTGGAAAAGGGAAATACTGCATTGAAATCTTGAGGAGGTTCGAGATGGAGGATTGCAGAGCCATATCTACTCCTATGATAATGAATTGGAAGAAGGTAGACTCATCCAGGGAGAAGGATGTAGACCCCACCTTATACAGACAATTGATTGGGTCTCTCATGTATTTGGTCAACACTAGACCAGATATATCCTTTGCAGTAAATCCTCTTAGTCAGTTCATGGTTGAGCCGAAGAGACTGAATTGGACAACAAAAAATCATGTGTTGTCTTATTTATGTGGTACAATCGAGTATGGGATCAAATATACTTGAGGTGATGGTATCAAGTTGATAGGCTATACTGACGCAGATTAGGCAGGTAATACAATAGATAAGGAAAACACTTCAGGGTGTTGGTTTAGCTTGGGATCAGGAGTTGTCTCTTGGTACAATAGGAAGGAGAAGTTCGTGGCTCTAAGTTCTATAGAGGCAAAATACATAGCAGCTAGCATGGAGACATGTGAGGTGATATGGCTTCAAAATTTGTTGGTAGCCTTGTTAGATTAGAGGGTTGAGATTACAGTGATACACTGTGACAATCAGAGTTGCATCACGTTGTTTGAGAATCGGGTATTTCATGATAGGTCTAAGCATATAGACATCAGGTATCATTTCATCAAGTATGAAAAAATACTACAAATTTTAACTATATAAGTAATTGTTATTTTTTGCAAGTAATAAAATATTGTGACTTCTAATTGTTAATTTAATATTGTAGCTCGGATAGTTGTTATTCTCCAATTCCAAGAATTAGTATTGAATTCTTGAGACTTCTAGATAGAAGTTAGTTAGGTCCAGATATTTAATTATTTAATTAAATAATTGATTCCTCTAGAGACTTCTAGAAACCAATTAGTTAGGGTTTGTTAGAGTCTAATTAATCTTAGCGATTGGTTTTCCAATGAGAATAGTTTAAAAGGGGTTCATTGGGAATTTGGAGAACACACTGATAGACACAAGCTGGAGAAGCATTTGTAGTGTTAGCAAATAAATTTGCAATGATAGAAAATAGTCTTGCAGTGATAGCAAGGGCATAGTGATAGCATTGGAGGCAGTAGTAGTGGAATTTCAGTAGGAGAAATTGAGGGAAGAATATCCCATGAAGAATATTTTCGGATCTTTGTCAGTAAGAGGCAAGCAGTTTCTTTTGTATCTCTTGATTTGCTGAAGATTAATATAATTCCTCATCTACAGTACTAGTTTTCCTTCCGGGGTTTTTCTAGGGACAATTTGTCCAAAAATATTGTGTTTATTATTTTGCATGTTTTCTATTCCTGTGAGTTTTATTTGTGAAGTTGCAGTTGTATTATTTTTTAGTATTTTCTGTGAATTAATTTTCAGCAGTCAAATAACCTTTATATATAGGAGATTAATAATCAGTAACTGCAATAGAATTTTCACAATAATGAGGTACAAGACAAAAAAGTGCACTTGATAGTGAATCGTCTATAGTCTCTTCTTGATAACTAATAAAATACCCTTTACAAGTTATTAGTTAAGTCCCTGGGTATGTGTAGGATCATCATGGAAAAAACAGGCCCTTAAGTGGCAATGAAAATTTAGAAAATCAGAGTTGGGAAACTTGATATAAAAATTTGAATAATTTATCTATATTATTTCAAAAATATGTAAGAATAGAATCCATGGAAAATTGAATGTAGTTTCTAAACTACTAGGTCATTTTTTGTAAAAAAAAATCTACTTGGTGAAAATTTGAAATTTCAATGCAGTAGTACTAAAATTTTAGGGAAAAAGTAAGAAGTAGGTGTTTGTCTAACCACCCTAACCATAATAAAATGATAATATTTTTTTATAATATTTTAGATATAAGTAGAGGACTCATGTCCAGATTTGATGCATATTTTTTTGTAATATTTTTTTCAAATAAATAATTAATTATGAAATTTTTTATTACAACTTTTAAAAAATATAAAAACTCGTATGTCTGACCACCTTAACTTGGTCAAAACTTCATGAAATTAATTTTTCTTTTTAATCCTATAGTATGCCAAGCATATAATGTGAAACATGTTTTGGATTCAAAAAATGTGATATCGTTTGAAAGCTATATATGTTTTTCTATCAGACTATCAATCAGGACTTTAGTCATAATTCTAATAAAAAATAAATAATTATTATTTATTAGGTTTTAAGTAAAATATAATTTATATTGGTAGAAATTTGAGAAGGTCCTTTACAAACCCTTTTCGTTTCATCAATTTTGGGTAAAATAAAAGTCGTCAGCCACATGGGCGAAGTTTGGAAAAACAAGACCTAAGTTGTTAAACACGTTTTATGTGTTGACTTTTTAGGATTGGCAGGTCCGAACCACATCTCAAGCCTAATACCAAGCCTAATCCATAGGCATTAAATTTTATGTCAGCAATATCCTATTTGAATTTGATATATGATATGTTTTAGATATGAGTTTAAAAAAAATTATACAATCTTTAATATATGATTTAAAAGTACAATAAAGTTTATAATTTAATATATATAATATACAATAAATTTTATAATTTAATATATATAATATCCAATAAATTTTAGAATTTAATATATATAATATCCAATAAAGTTTATAATGTAATATATTTAATATACAATTTATGATAATCTCTTATTGAATTATGTATTTAATATATAATATATTATTAAATGTA
>CM021103.1:10905027-10963723 GCA_007115665.2 Sequoiadendron giganteum
CTCTATCTCTCTCCCTTTCCCTCTCTCCCTCTCCCTCTCCCAGTATCCCTCCTTCTATCCCTCCCTCTCCCACTATCCCACTCACTCTCCCTCTCTCCCTCCCTTCCTCCCTCTCTCTCTCTTTGTCTCCCACTCTCCCACTCACTCTCTCTCTCTCTCTCTCCCTATCCATGTACCTCTCTCCCTCTCTCCTTGTCCCTCCCTATCCTTGCCCCTATCCCTATCCCTCTCCCTATCCCTCTCTCCCTGTCCATGTCCCTGTCCCTGTCCCTGTCTCTCCCTATCCCTCTCTCCCTATCCGTCCCTCTCTCCCTCCCACTCTCCCTCCCTCCTTCCCACTCTCCTCCCTCTCTCCCACTCTCTACCATTAACCCTTAGGTTTATGTGTGTAAAAATTGGATATCTGATTTGTGAAACTTCGAGGTATAGAGCCAAAATCTTACCATTGCAGAACATGTTTTACAAATCAGATATCGGATATCGGATTTATGGATCATAGAAAAACCCCATGTGGGCCATTTTTGTGCATTCCAACGGACCCTACATTATGTTTGCAGCACTTTGCAGGCGAAAAACATGTAGTTTCAGACAAGAAGAGACAAAGATCAACTTTTTGGAGCATCTTGTACTCAAATTTGTCATAAGGAATGATTTTTTAGCATCTTTTATGAGGTATAATGGGGAG
Organism: Sequoiadendron giganteum; assembly: GCA_007115665.2. NCBI lineage: Eukaryota > Viridiplantae > Streptophyta > Pinopsida > Cupressales > Cupressaceae > Sequoiadendron > Sequoiadendron giganteum. Next base: position 10,905,713 of record CM021103.1, read on the forward strand.
CAATAGTCGTCGAAAGAAAAAGCGTAAGAGAAAGCTTACAAAAGAAAAAATATCAAAATATAGACAAAGAGATAAAGAAGGTCATAGGAAGAAAAGACAAGGTATGTTAAATATTGGTGAACCTGAGCCCTATGGTTTTTCAAGTGAAGAGGAAATTGAATATGTTCAAGGTGCAAATGTAGAACATGATATTGAAATTGGGAATGAAAATGTTGAAATTGAAGATGTTGAACATGGTATTTAAATTGGGAATGAAAATATTGAAATTGATAATGAAAATGTTGGAATTGAAGATGTTAAACATGATATTGAAATTGGGAATGGAATTATTCAAATTGATATTGAAAATTTTCAAGGTGAAAATGTTTGAAATGAAGATGTTGAACATAATATTGAAGAAAATGTAAATTATGTTTCACCAAATTACATAAGAAATGAAGAACCTTGTGTGGAAGAAAGACATATTCCAAATTCAAGACCTTCAAGGAGCCTTAAATGGTTAGATGAAATTGATGATAACATAACAAAAAAATTTAAGGCAAGAGGTCAACACGAACTGTTCGGTTGTGGGCTAGAATAATTTTCAACCAATATTTTAGTGATAAGACATTGATCGAGCAATGCCAACTTTTTGTACAATTGCTAAAGATGAAAAAGATGAGACCTTTACTAGCCAAATTGAAGATTTGTGTGAACAAGAGGACCGAAAAAAATTATATTATTGTCAAAAATATTTTTAATGCTCTGAAGTCTATTGGAAAAAATAACAAGGAAAAAGATAAGAGAGCTGCTCGGAGAGTCATTACAAGCACCCTAGTAAGCCATCAATTGAAAAAGGCTCAATTTATGAGACAAACTTGTATTGATTTTGAATTAAATCTAAAACTTTGGATAGAGCACTTGCAATAAGAGAAAGAATAGATGATCCTCTTCAAAATGATACATGGGCTTTTGTCGGGAGGCTTCCATGTGTTGATAAGGAGCTAACCAATAATGTAAAGCAGACAATTCAACACTTTTGGCATGATAACTCTAGAGTATCATCCAATGCAACGTATGTTTTAAAGTTAAGAATTGGCAGTCAAGACCATACACCACATCCTAAACATTTCTTGGAATCAATCGAAACAATGTTGTTCAACAAATTTATTCAAACACATCCAAATATGGAAATCTCACAAAGAACTTTTGAAGCCATTTTATTGTGCCCCTCTTAAGATTCGTAATACTTGTTGCAAATACCACGTGGAGTTTTCAATGTACCATGAACCATAATGCTATATCTGTTCTACTTTGCATAATAATGAAATGTTGCAGGTGTGTGGGGCAATGCATCTTCCGAAATCATCAAGGGACAATCTTTAAGGACAAAAGAATGCAGTGCTACTGATTTTATTTCAGATTTAAGGACAATCATTTCTACAAATATGAAAGGCATAGTCATAGGTCTAAGTGGTTGGATCAACAATTCAGGATATGTAAGGACTCTTTTCCGATTGGCACTATTATATCAGTTGTTGATTTTGCTGAAAACTACACATTGCAACCACAAAAGGAGGTACAATCTCAGTATTACAATTCCATTTAGATTGTTATTTTTGTCCACATAACGTTTAGACATGCACCTGATAGTACAGAGGAGGATCAAAATATAATCAGAGAGTATCATTTTTATATGAGTGATGATAGATCTCATGCGTCCGAGTATGTCCAACATTGTTTCGAGAATTTTTTTGAGTTCTTGCAGGAGCATGATATAGCACTGGGCCGACATCTCATTTGGTCAGATAACTGCACAGGTCAATTCAAGAATGCTCATATGTTTTATTGGTTGAGTAGAATGCATGTAGAAAGGGGTGTACCTAATATTTGGAGTTTTTTTGAAGCTGGGCATGGGAAAGGGGAGCATGATGGTTTAAGTGCATGTGTAAAGAGAGCTCTAGTTAAGGAGAAATTGAATATTTCAAGAGAAAAATTCAGTGATGCGCGTTCTATCGTTGATTGGTGTAGTTCAACATTGTCACAAGGAGGGACACTTGATTCAATAGTGCACAATTTTTTTTGGTTGGTTAAGGAGGGTATAGTGGGAGGTAGATTGGATTTTCATACAATCAAAGATTCTTCAAAGATGCATTCGTTTCAAAGCTCATATGCAAGCACATGGACCGTTTGGACAAGATAGTTGGCTTGTTTTTGTCAGATTTGTATTCAGTGCGAGTGGGATCAATGCGAGTCAAGTGAGTGGGTGGATACATGGGTTCCATAGTATCTAACTCCTTTATCTCAAACTATATCCATGACAAATTACACAATGGAAAGTTCACTTGATTACGTCCGGCTTTAAGATCTATTACATCAAGGACATGTTTTTGCAGTTGTTGCACCGTAGGGGAATGAAGAGAGATCAAAATATTGGTTGGGTCGATGTGTGCGGGTAAAGCACAAGCTAACAAAATCGATGGAAGATGATGATGGGTTTGTGTATCCTACAGGTTCAGTTGTGGTTGCAGGAACTTGGTTACAAACATACATGACTAGAAATAACGGTATACTTGCATTTGAAGACTACGAGAAACATAAAACCATTCTCATGTATTCATCCCTTGTTATAGAAACAAATGTTACATTGTTGAAGCATCATGCCAAACCAAAGACAAAACAACTATGGAAACTTAGTAATATTGGATACTCTTAAGCAAAGAGATGACCCTTCAGGCACACTTGAATAGAATATTAAAAAATGGAAGGTACAATGCTTAAGCATCTTTTCTATTGTGAGAATATAGATTTATCATTTGACAAATTTTGCGATATTGTTGGCATGATTGATCATGGACCTGCTGCAACAATAGCCAACTCTGATCCTTTCAAAGAGGTATGCGACAAATTACAATAATATAGATTGATTAGTCAAAGCATCTTTTATAGTTTGCATTACCAATTCATCATCATTCAGGTTGTTTAGATTAATATAGATTTGTTAGTCTAAGCATCTTTCTTGTTGTGACAATATAGATTTATCATTTGAAAATTTTTGTGATATTCCTGGCATGATTGATCGTGGACCTGCTGCAACAATAGGGAGCTCTGATCCTTTCGGAGAGGTATGTGAAAAATTACAATAATATAGATTGGTTATTCTAAGCATGTTTTCTATTGTATGTAGTTTAACTGCTACCTTGATGGTTTGTACAGGTGTTTTTCACTCCAAAATGCCAACATACTACTCTTGTGGAATTTGTGCCTTGAATGCCTCAAATAGGCAAATTTTGAATTGTGAAACAATGTAAAAAGGTCATAATTGTGTATAGGAATAATCTATATCCAGTGATGTTTTTTGAAATAAGGGTCAAATGTTTGGCATTGTATAAAGGGTATGTTTAAAATGTAAAAAAAAAATTGTACTTAATTGAGCTACAACCGAAGGTTTTCTTCTTTGTTCTTTCCTGTTGGTATGCTCGTTTGAACCAAATTTTGTAATATAACCTATTTATATATAACAAATTACAATTGCTTGCCACTTTTTGATGCAAGAGCTAGGCCTTGTAGAGTCTTGATCTGACCTTAAATCTTTCTGCCCCCACATTTCATTAACATTAGTACTTTGTACTCTTAAGGGAAATCATTGGTCTAATGTAGCTCAAAGTGATTCAACATATTTGGGTGCGAAAAAGGACCATAACTAGCGTAAACATACCCATCCATATGTGTTGGAACAGTGTGTTTGGTTGTACAAGTTTGAGAATGAAAATTGCACCACTTTGCAACTTTACACCGTTTGCATTTGGTAACTTTTCTCTCAACTGAAAACTCATCACCACGGAAAAACGCCTTGGAGATAGAAAAAATCAAGAGAGTTTATTGTAGATGGTCCCAACACGATCCCATATCATCAGACAAAGATTCTATAAGAATCTTGGTTTCCAATGAATATTCCGTCAAAGATTTATGTCTTTTAGCACTTTGGACTCTTAAGGGAAATCGTCGGTCCAATGCAGCTCAGAGTGATTCGGCATATTTGGGTGCAAAAGAGGACCATACCTAGCATAAACGTACCCATCCAAATGTGTTGGAACAATTTGTTTGGTCGTATAAGTTTGAGTATGAAAGTTGCACCACTTTGTAACTTTACACTGCTTGCATCTGGCAACTTTTCCCTCAACTGAAAACTCATCATCAGGGGAAAATTCCTTCGAGATAGAAAAAACCGAGAGAGGTCATTGTAGATGGTCCCAACACAATCCTATATCATCAAATGAAGATTTTGTAAGAATCATGATTTTTGAGGACTAGTCCATCAAAGATTGCTACTTTTTAGCACTTTGGGCTCTTAAGCGAAATTGTCGGTCCAATGCAGCTCAGAGTGATTCAACATATTTGGGTGAAAAAGAGGACCATACCTAGCATAAACATACCCATATGGATGCGTTGAAATAGTCTGTTTGGTCATACGAGTTCAAGTATGAAATTTGCACCACTTTGCAACTTTACACCATTTGCATTTGACAACTTTTCTCTCAACTGAAAACTTATCACCATGGGAAAACGCCTTCGAGATAGAAAAAACCAAGAGAGGTTATTGTAGATGATCCCAACACAATCCCATATCATTAGATGAAGAGTCTGTAAGAATCACGATTTTTGAGGAATAGTCTGTCAAATATTTTTGCCTTTTAGCACTTTGGACTTTTAAGGGAAATCGTCGGTCCAATGCAGCTCAGAGTGATTCATCGTATTTGGGTGCAAATGAGTACCATAATTAGCATAAACATACCCATTTGGACATGTTGGAACAGTCCTTTTGGTCGTACAAGTTCGAGTATGAAAGTTGCACCACTTTGCAAATTTACATTGCTTGCATCTGACAACTTTTCCCTCAACTGAAAACTCATCACCATGGGAAAAAGCCTTCGAGATAGAAAAAACTGAGAGAGGTTATTGTATATGATCCTAGAATGATCCCATATCATTAGACAAAGAGTCTGTAAGCATCATGGTTTTTGAGGAATAGTCCATCAAAGATGCTACCTTTTAGAACTTTGGACTCTTAAGGGAAATCGACGGTCTAATGCAGCTCATAGTGATTCGGCATATTTAGGTGCAAAAGAGGACCATACCTAGCGTAAAATTACCCATCTAGGCATGTTGAAATAGTCTGTTTGGTCGTACGAGTTTGAGTATGAAAGTTGCACCACTTTGCAACTTTACACTACTTGCATCTAACAACTTTTCCCTCAACTGAAAACTCATCACCATGAGAAAACACCTCCAAGATAGAAAAAACCAAGAGAGGTTATTGTAGATGGTGATAACACGATCCCATATCATCAGACAAAGAGTCTGTAAGAATCATGATTTTCGAAGAATAGTCCGTCAAAGATTTTTGTCTTTTAGCACTTTGGACTCTTAAGGGAAATTGTCGGTCCAATGCAGCTCAGAGTGATTTGATGTATTTGGGTGCAAAAGAGGACCATACCTAGCCTAAAAATACCCATCCAGACATGTTGGAATAGTTCATTTGGTCGTACGAGTTTGAGAATGAAAGTTGCACCACTTTTCAACTTTACACCTCTGTAGAGATTTAGGGATGTCCTCTTCAAATCAGTCTATTCTAAATAGGTTAGTGGAGCTACCAATGTTAAATCCAAGTTGACTGACTTCGAGAAAATCCAGGTTGACTAACTTTGAGAAAAGATGATTCCTTGAATGTAAGAATCCCAAGATGAAGGAAGACCATTAAGAGCCAACATGGTCAAATATTTTTCATCAACAAGATGACCAATGGTAGAGAGTTGATTTGTCAATTCAGAAATCTTCATGAAGTAGGTTATGAAAAATTCTCCTTCCGTCATCTTAACATGATGAATTTGTTGCTTCAAGGCTAGAGCATGACTTGTGTTGTTGATATCATACATCTCCTCCAAAGTCTTAAGCATTTCTCTCGACGTCTTCAACTTAGAGATGATAGGAACAATATGGTCCTTTACAGAATCAACTAACATCTTCTTTGCCTTGATATATTTCTTCCTCCATTGAAATTTCTCTTCCTCATTTGTAGTTTTGGAAAATTTTCTCTCCACACTCAACCAATTCGTTTTCCTCCAAAGTGAGCATAATTTTGAATCTCCATGAAGTGAAGTTTGATGCTCCTTTGAGTCTATCCCCAATTTTAATGCCATTCACCATCTTGACTAAGATAGAGAAAGACAAAAAAAAAGGGAATAGAGGTATCACTGCAATAACTGGTCCCAACACGATCTTTTTCAAACCCGCTTTGATACCATGTTAGTGTTTTAATGATCAGATAATACAACTGAAAGCACTCAAAAAATGCAACACATAAGACAATAAACACAACAAGAAATCTGCTTACAACTCAAGCCCAACTCATGGCTGAATTTGATACTATGAATAATAGCACCTCTCCTAGATGCAAAGATAAAATCAAATATGCTTCTCCTTGAAATCGACCTGCTGCTGCAAGATGAAGCGTTGCTGATCAAGTGCAAAATTTTGCTTGGAATGAAAATTATTGTGAATGAACTTGATTGAGGAAATGAACAAACATCACCTTGTATTTATACAAAATAAGGTGACTCTTTAAGGAGGTCGGCCTCTCTTGAAAATAATAAATTACAAAATAATATCAAGGAAGGTCGACCTCATCCATTTAAATAAAATGAGTATAAATTAAATAGCCATAGGCTATCATTTAATTTATTACAACTTAATGTGATCGTTATCATGTATGAAAAATGTGGTAGCATAGACAAGGTAGTGGACTATTTGAAAAAAAACTTCAAAGAAATGTGGTCTCATAGAATTCAATGACAAATAATTGCAATTGACAACTGCTCATAGTTTTTAGTTATGCAATGTGAAGTAATGATTTGAGTTTGAAAGATGTGTAATGCAATGTAATCAATGATATAAATATAAATTACATAATATAACCTTTCTTTTTAATGCTATTATACATTGATATTTAACCATTGCTCAAGATAAAATTTTCAAAGAGTTTAATCATGCACATGAGGAACAAATTAAATTTTGATTTTCAACTTCTATATATCAAATTATCCAAAAATCAAGTGTATGTCTATATACAAAAATGGCATCGACGCCAACTCAAACAAATTTTTACAAAATGTAGCATATGCTATCTCAATATGTATTCAAAATTTACATGCCAAAATGTCTATCTTATCCTAAACTACTGGTGGATTATCAAAATGGAGCCTCTTTGAAGCACTCATTGGCTCTGAAGGTAGTTGTACAAGAAAGATTCAAACCATAATTGAGATTAGTTATACTATATAATTTAAAATCGAATAATTAACATCAAAATCAATATACATTGAATTTTAATTTAACTCTAAAATTGAAATCTTGATTACCTAAAATATACGTCTTTTCAAAGGGTCAGGAGTCCTAGAATATACCAAACCAACATTTGAAATTCGAATCTATATATGTGAAAAAAAACATAAAATTGATCCAAGTTAACATACGATTATTGGTAATAGGAACATATTTACCAAACACAAAATAAAATAAACACATACCTCTTTAGGTTGATCTTTTTCTTTATCTCCTTGAGGTGTTTCGACACCTCCTCCTTGAGGTGTTCCAATACCTACTCCTTTAGGCGGTGTGTCCTTTGTCAACAAATATGTATAGCTCATAATTGCCTATACATAAAATTGACAAGTACATATGAAACTACCAATCTATGTCGATGTATGTATAATCAATATAGGATATTAAAAATATTAATTCAATCCAATTTGAGTTCAATTACCTTCCCCTTATCTAACTTTGCACCTCCATCATCTGGACGAGGTTGCACCTCACTCACAGTAGGTATTTCCTATAAGAGGAAAATAAGATAAGCATATAAGTTATTATATAATTTCATTAATGAAAATTCAAATGACAAGCAAGTATATAATATAAAATGCAAACGAGTGAGTGCGAAAATATATACTGTGTGTTTAAGCCAGATGAAATGGTCGTAAGGGTGCTATCAGTCACCCGTGTGAGCTCCTTCTCAGACATCAAATGTTAAATAGACCATGTAAATAAATATTAGTACTTGATACAATATCTTATTAATATTCATTTAAAAACAAATGCAAGTTATGAAATTACAACTTAAATCTTACTTGTGTCACTATTCCAACATCCCCCTCTCTAGCAAGAAAGGAATCTGTAGGGTGCGCTCCACTCCCCTGTGATTGATCTATAATGTCTAAATCATGGAGGTCATAATCAGAAGTGTCCAAGGGATGCTCATCGGGTTGTACAAGAGGACCCAAGCATATCTAGCAGCACATAGTGCAAGTATGTGGCACACAAATATGTGGACCTAAGGAGGATGATGCACCAACACTCGAGCCTTCGCCAACATCACCAGAATGTGGCTGAGCTACTGTAGAAGCATGCAAAACCAAATGACCACTCAAAGAGTGAATAGCCTAAATAGTCTGTGTGGCTGCATCCTAGATAATCTCTAGATGATATATTGGAGGTGGCGAAGGAAGGGGAGGAAGGGGAAAATTTGGGCGCAGGACTACCCTAACTGCCCCTGGTCTATCCTAAGGCATACCTCCATCGACGCCCTGGAAGGGTTTAATGTCAAAGTAATTGACATGATGCCCTAACACAAACTCAACATATAATTTTTTAATAAAGTAAAATGGTATATCGGAATTATTGTTTGGTAGTTTATCAAAAACCATACACCAATGATCCCAAAAGTTAGCTACAATGTCCCTATGAATGCACCATTTTATAGAAAGTTTTGTTTCATTAACATTCACTGGAAAACCAGTGTAGGGGTCAATGAATAAAGAGGCTATTTGGGCTTTGGTTATTTGGAGATCTTTCACATCATCGTAAGACAATCCACATCCATAATATTCCCTCATGTCTTCTCACCACGAATGAAAGGAATTATGTTGGGTGGAGAGGGTTTCTATATTTTTTATTATTTCCTTCAATGTGTTTGTTATATCTCTCAATCTAAGGATTGTCTTATAAAATTCACAAATGCCCCTCAATTGCCCCAATTTTTCACCAATTAAGTCTTCAATTGGTGGTTGCGGAGGTGGTGGAGCATTTGGCTATGGAGGTGGTGGAGTGTTTGGAATTTGTGGATTTTCATTCTTAGCCATAATACCTGATTAAAGTTAAAAAGCTAATTAATCTAATTGAAATTACACAATATAAAAGAAATTATTGTAAAAAAGCCCTAGTTTTTAATAAAAATCCCAAAAAAACCCTACTTTTTCACATTAATCCATAACAAACTCTAATTTTGTATTACAATACATCAATAACACTAGTTTTTAATCAAAATCCATTTAGAAACATTAATTTTTAATAAAAATTCAATTTAAAATCTAGTTTTTGATAAAAATCAATAGAAAACCCTATTTTTGATAAAAATCAATAGAAAACCCTATTTTTGATAAAAAATAATAGAAAACCCTATTTTTGATAAAAATCAATAGAAAACCCTATTTTTGATTAAAAAAAGTTCATAAAAACTACTTCAAATTAAGAGTATCTACTTGAAAAATTGATTACAACATTTAAAAAACCAAATACTTACCTTTGAAATCAGATATTTGATAGAAGCGGATATCAGATTTTCACTTTTCTTTGTGTGCCCGCGTGCAAACAGTGAAAAATGAAGTTATAAGAATCAGCTAGCTTTTATATAATGTTTCCACAAGTCGGATATCCAATTTGTAGAAACTAGGTTTGGGCTTTGGCTCGGCTAAATTTACTGACACATGAACCTAGAAAAGTCAACTCGACATTTCCGCGTTTTTGAGTCGATCCAAAATGTGATTTTTTTTCTCATTGCCACTTTTTGGCCCATCATGATCCTGCACATACTCCCCTTGTAATTCTCACTGTCATCAAAATCCTCCTCAAAAGTATGACCATGGGAGTAGGGGGAGATAAACATTTCCACAACCAAGATTTCATGATGCTCTCCTCAATGTAGCCTTAGTAGAGGTGGTGGTGGCCAAGGCTTTAACAACATTGATTCCAATGCTTGGGTTGAGCTTCATGACAAATTTCCTACATTAGCTCTTACAATTTTGTCACATATGTAAATTAAAAATGAAAATAACTAGCACTTGCATCTTAAGGGGTGCAATGGATTGGTTAATAAGAAATTCAAAGGGATGTGTAGATACTTGTGTTTAAGTGGTTTGAAATCAATCCCATTATTTCAAATGACAATGCACATAACTTGAAGTATATACATTAGATAATAAAGGGGAAACAAAGAAGGACATATTAGTTAGAAATGATTAGTAGTGAGATGTCTATGACTAATTAAAATTGCCATTAGTAACATATTGATTTTTGGTAGGGATATTAATAGAGGCCATAATCTATAGTCAAAGGTCATGCATCCATCACCACAAACCATGATCTCTTCCACCATCCTCAATATTCAAGTTAGAAGTGTTGGAAAAACAAGAAGAGACAATTGAGATTGGGGAGGGGGGGGCGAGGGTTGAATCGGTTGTCACAGAATTAAAACTTATTCCAAATTTTTAACCTTTAAACACAAATATGATGAATAGTAATGGAAACATAAATTAACACATTAGAGACACATGAACACCAATATTTTCTACGTGGAAACCCTATTAGGGGAAAAACCACAGTGGATGTTAGTCCACAAGATTATACCTTGTTAAAATTTTAATGCAAAATGAAATATGGAATGCACTTGCATTCAAGCACACTGCCAAGAGCTCACTACTTAGAGGAAGGCTCACTGCCTTACATACAATAATTAGATTAAGACCATCTGATGAATTTGAACTGAAGTAATAGCTTCTACAAAAGCTTGGTGATAGTTTTGGTTAGGCACAAAAAAATATTCACACTCTTCTCTACTCTTGAATGATTTGACCTTTATTCACACATGTAAATCAATTTCACACACCGAACATACCTTGATCACACTTAAAAATGAGTAAACAATCGCTCGTATATATCTGCCACACGGATTTACATCAACTACTCTATCGGCCTAAAATAAAGAATGAATTACAACTGTCAGCCTTAATATATGAATAAATATTAAAGCACACCAACAAAAATCAGTCACAACATAGTGAGGACCCAAAACAATATCCTCAAACATGCCAAACAATAAAAGATTAATCCATAAAGATCCACAACATGCTACCACCATCATGTCGGCCAAGAACATGAAAACTTCAAGCATACAATGAAAAATATTCAATCACGAACATGTCAGTTGATGCAAATGTACCAAAATAATAGTGCATGATCTAGAAACATATTTTAACATCACAAAAACATACACAACAATGCAATTTACCAGACTTGCAATCTCATCTTCTAGAAACACCTGCTACAATAGTTGAATAACTGTAGGAACACAAAACTTCACAACTTTCTTAATTCTTGATGTGTACCACTGAAAATTTTAGAAAACACACTAGATAGGCTCAACAAGGAACCCTTTGATGCATTCCTTCATATCTTCAACGTATAAAAAATTTCAATACTCTGACCTTTTTAGCTCCGTTGGCTGCCTACAATATCTTTATTACAATTTTCTCAATATCCTCGATATATACAGCCTTAAGCACCATCAATGCTATAATGACAACCACAACATCCAACAAGAAGTCCATAAAACAAAGAAAATGGTTGTTATTTCAAAAGACTCAAACACAAAATTCCTTATCGTAAAATCCAAAAATAATATCAACAACAAAAGATAGGGAGGTCAAAAAGATGAGAAAAGTACCAACAAAAATTTCAAAACCCTATACTTATGAACACACAAGTACATCTTAACAATACATACTTTAATTTACTTTACCACAAAATAAATAATAAATAATAAATAAAATAACTAAAACAAAATGTTAAAATATCAATATTTTATCACAATATACATAAATATAATAAAAAATAAAACAAATATTAAAAATAGAAATCACACCTTGGTGTGCAATGGGTACATCAAAGAGGAGTTGAAGGTTAATTAATAAAAAAATTGGTCTATTTTTTTCATACATTTATGCAGAATATGAGGTCAATTGATAGTCCATTTAGATAAATATAGAGGAAGTGATGGAAGAATAAGTATGGAGAGATAGAGATAAAGAGGAAAATAACTATAGATATAGAGGTCTTGGAAGAGGGAGAGGGAGACATGTCTAGAGATAGAGGGGGATAGAGGAAGATAGTGGTAGAGATGAAGATAGAGGGAGAGAGTAAAATGAAGAGAAATAGATAGTGAGATCAAGAGAGTTACAAGGAGGGATAAATACATAAAGAGGTAGGGAGAGATAGAGAGGAAGAGATAGAGATATATAGAGGAATAGGGAGAGGGATAAATGGAGAGAGATATATATGGCGAGATAGAGAGATAGAGATATAAGTAGATTTAGAGAGAGGGAGATAGAGAGAAGAAAAATAGAGAGAAGTGGAGAGACAAATAGAGATGGAGAAGGAGAGATAGAGGGAGGGAGAGAAATATGGGGAGATATAGAGAGGGAGAGTTAGAGATATATGGGAAGAGAAAAATATAGATAAAGATGTATAGTAAGAGAAATGGAGAGAGGTAAAGATAGAGAGAGATATGGGAATAGGGAGGGAGAGAGGGAGGGAGGGAGAGATGGGAAGAGGTAGAGAAGGGGGAGATAGAGAGGGAGGGAGATAAAGGGAGAGATATAGGTAGATAGAGACACGGTAAATACAAGAGAGATAACAAATAAAGAGGGAGAGATGGAGTGATAGAGTTGGAGGGAGTTATAGAGAGATAGAGAGGTATAGGGAGAGAGACAAGGAGATATGGAGATAGAGGTAGAGAGATATGGATAAAAAGAGATATAGAGAGAAAGAGCAAGAGGCAGATAGAGAGAAAAGTAGAGATATAAAGATATAGATAGAGAGGGGGAGGGGGAGATAGGGATATAGAGATATAGGGTCCAAGAGTGAGAGAAAAAGAAGGTGATAGAGATAAGTAATAGAGAGATATAGAGAGAGGGATAGAGATAGAGAGGGGAAATATAGAGAGATAGATAGGGAATGTGTATATGAGAGAGATATGGAGAGAAAAATAGAGAAGGGGATATATATTCTTAAATAGATTTAGAGGGATGAAGAAGGGGGTGAAATAAAGAGAGGAGAGATAAGTAGAGAGATATAGAAAGAGGGGGTGGTAGGGAGGGAGGGAGAGAGGGAGAGATAGGGATAGAAAGAGGAAGAGAGGGAAAGAAAGAAAGAGAACTTTCACAAAGTTTGCAAAACTGTAAAGTTTGTGACTTTAAGAACTTTACAATTTTCTCTTTCATTAGAACTCCATCTTATTAATCTTTTGTCACATTTTCATATCTATTTCCCTCTCTCTCTCTCTCTCTCTCTCTCTCTCTCTCTCTCTATTTATCCCTCATTTTTCTCTTTATCTATCGACCTCTTTCTCTAAATCCTTTGTCTCTCTATCTTTTTATTTGTATTTATCCCCCTCTCTTTATCCCTCTTTCTATATTCCTATCTCTATCAATATTTCTATATTCCTCTAACTCTCTCATGCGCTCTTTCTTTTCTCTCTTTTACTCTATCTCTCTCCCTCTATATTATTTTCTCTCTATATATTTATCATTCTCATTCTTTATTTACCCTCTTTGGAACATTTTCATCTCTCCCCCTCTCCATTTTTATCTTGTCCTCTTAATCTCTTTCTCTTTGCTTCATTATATTCCTATAAGTAACTTTTTCTCCCTCTCTATCTCTCTATATTTATTTTTATCTATTTCCCTATGTATCTCACTTCCTCTCATTCTATCCCTCCCTTTCACTATATATATATGTAGTGTACAAAATTGTATAGATTTACATTTTCACACTATGTTTGTATCTCCTTAATTAATTGGACTTAATTAAGCCTCTGATTGACCAAATTATGCATTCCAAAGCCTTATTATTCTCATTTTCTAAAAGGGAAACCTATATTAAAAAATTGCTAACATTAATTAAAACACCTTGGAAATTGAGTGTCCTGGACTTAGGTCCTAGGACCCAAGGGCGAATGGGTCCCCTTTAAGTCTTAGGACCCAATTTTTAATATATTTTTGCTAGCATTTTATGATTCAGATTCAAGTTTCAAGTGTCAGATTTTGGAATATAATTTTTGGGAAATCAAATAAACACCTATAAATATATTTATTTTATCAATTCAAAATCTAAGACTTTATGAGAGAAATCCCATAACAAAAATAATTGTCAAGAGCACTAAAAAGAAAATTTATCAGTTGTCTACAACAACAATCAAGATCATATCATCATGTCAAAACTCAGGTGTGTTCATGTCATGTTTTGGGACTAATATTGTGATGTAGGCTTCAAGCATTCAAGCATTTATCAATCAAGCCAATTCATGCAAGATCCACTCCTTAGAGTGATGTGTTTGGATTTAGTCCTCTAAGGGTAGCCATTAAGGGTTTGGTGAGTTGTAACAATAAAGTGTTAATCTATCAATTCCTTTACTTTGTCATTATTTCATTATCACTTGGTTTAATTACCAAACATGGGGTTTGACTGAGGAAAATCCCCATTCACCCAAAAACAAACATTTTTTCTTCTCTTTGTATGTGTAGATTTATAGGTGTAGAAGGACTAAAAGTTGATCAAAGGAGAAATTTTGCAAAGTTGCATAAGTTGTCATCATTGTTGTCAAGCTAAAAAAACTCTTAGTCAAACTTGGAGGAATCAAAATCTTAGATTTGAGATTAGAAAATTGCAAAAATTGATTTTGGACCCTTACACTAGGACCCGTTTGCCCTAGGGTGAACCAAACCTACTATAGGTCCTGAAACCCACTTTTTATCACAAGTGCACAATAGTCTTCCCTTCTTAGATTTGCTTGTAAATTATCATTTCCATTTTTCTTATCATAGAATTCTGAATTTCAAATGTTAGGTCATATAATTCATTTAGTTAATGCACTTTAAATCATTCCAAAACAATTCAGACATTTATGTCACAAGAAAGAAGAGACCTAAGAGATCCAAAATAAGGTTGACTCACCTCGAGGTTGAAAGGCAATCCTATCATCTTGTGATCTCCTCTCTTTCTAATGAAATTAGGGATAGGGGTGTTTGAATCCTAGGCCACTGCATCATTCCACATTGATTGAATTCACCCCCCCTTTCCCTTTATATATATATAATATATATATATATAATATATATATATATATATATACATATTCCCTCTTGTATAATTTTCAATACTATCATCTAATGACATCATTTGTCCAAAATGTAATGTCCCTTACTTGTCTTTCCCTAAGATTTGCTTGTTGATTAGGTTTAGGGTTTCTTCTTTCCAAAATAATATTCTCCTACATTTGATAATCCTAAATTTGAGTCTTGTATCCAACATATTAAAAACATACTTGTTAGCATTCATAACTAGTACCGCAAATAAGACAATCACAAATGTAGATTGAAAAACATAAGAAGAGTCACTGAGCCCATCAGAAGAGGAGAATCCCTAAGGGGCCAGCGGTCTACCACCTTCTATTGCCCAACCTCTATCTTAGGCCAACGGGGCAATGTACATGTGTGGAACCCCCATCCATCCATGACCCAACCTTTGCATAGAGCTAGTAGGGCAGTATGCCCATCCCTTGCTTTAGGCCAATGGGGCGGAACCTAGATGGGGTTTATAGAAAAACCACTTAGGTCATGACTCGCCTCTCCTGGCAAGATTACAATCAGATTGCAGATAGTTCCATGCAATTTCTCGGTATTCAGTCATTAGCAATCCACTTACATCTTCATTTATGATGCTATGAAGAGTCCAACATAAGTATATAATTCAACATGATGATATATCAAATTGCAAAAGTAAATATATGTTCAAGAGACAAGTCTATAGATCATTCATCATATTCTATAGATCAATGTGGTCCAACATAATCAAACTAGTATGGTTCAATATATGTATATTAACACAAATGTTTAACATAATGCATAACTCAATTAAGTTATATACATATATATATGTTCAAACTTCAATCAAACATAACTATAGATCAAGCATCATTAGAACTAACTTTGAACAAGGTAAACAATAATGGTCTATATCCATTCGAATTCCACTTAGTCCACTTGATCTAGTACCCAAAATTAATGTCAAGAATTCTATTTCCAAATTCTAATTTATCAAGAAGGAATTGTCTTCAAAACATGTTAGAAGCACATATATATATTTCAATGAATTAAGATTGGATATTATATTTAATAGAGGGTTGAGGGTGTATGTGGCATCATTATGTCAGATTGAGGAAATCAAATATTAAAGCCCATGAGTGATCTCACAAATGAGGTCATTCAGTCATAGCCTGGCAAACAATCAAAGCAAGCCTTATTCCTAGATCATTTACATATTAGGTAGGATGATTAAAGGTAGTTAATTGCATTTATTAAATAGATCAAGACAATAATGCTAATAAGAGTTAGTATAATTATTGCTTTATTACTACATGATTCATAAGTTCTAAAGCTTGAAATTCTAGACATTAATTACTAAGTGAATTACTCCACCTCCAGTCACCTCCTATAGAACACCTATTTAGATGTTGACTAGAACACCTATTTAGATGTTGACCAGCTCCCTAAAGGTACACCAGTTCTGATTTAACTTGGATGCATTTGCCCATTCCATTCATACTTCCTGGGAGAGTTCGTTGTTCTTCATATACCCTTTTGATTGAGAGGTCATGATGTTTTGATTAGTGATATCTATGGTTCCATGGCGGCATCTTATGAGGCCCGATAGTGGTTAAATAATCTTCATATCATAGCACATATCTAGTATTCCCCATATTTTCTTGAAACATACCTCTTATTATATCCCTGGTCAGTGGAAGGACGTAGCTTTCGATTGCAACCTTTCAAGGGACATGCCTCTCTGATCACTACCTCTCCTTAACAAATCTAAGCTCCTCTAATCATACTCCCAATAGAGACAATCTGACGCTAACTGAGGATGTCGACCCATCTTATGTTTGAAGGATGGGGTAAGGTTGTGTGGTCCTCCAAATAAGCACAAAAGTGTTAGTAGATTCCTGGATTGCTCCGACCACCCAGACTATATTGGTTCCCTGTATTTCCCAGCCGCTGAAGTGCCTCCCTCAATAACCACAACGAATTTGCTATTAGGATTCCCATTGTTAATGCCATCAATACTAGACAAAGATCTTATCACGGCTAAGGAGTATCCTATATATCTGAGTATATACTGTATATTGTCTATTGCATCATATGATGGTTCCTAGAGGTCTGAAGGAAACATTCGTTGGCTACAATTAGCAATCAAGTCATTCTCATTACATGTGCGTAGTGTATGAGTCTTGAGTAGACAAGATAGTGTGGCAATGAATGAGCTTCTCCAAGACAAGCGACCTCTCTCCACGTCAGCGCCAAGTCACTATAGGATTCATGGCGAAACTGGGTGGAGGCAGTATTTGAGGGTATATGCAATCCTGAAGCCACAACAGATACCCGTGAATACTGAAGTTTCTAACTCCTGTGTTGCTTTGGGTTTTTTAAATTGTTCATATTTATTTTATACTGTTGTCAATATATATATATAATTTTAGTATTGACACATTTATATTAATCATATTATACTTATGATATTTCTAAGGTAATTATAATGTTAATTGATTATTTATTTTTACAGCTTTTATTATATCCTAATGTTAACGTTTATGATATTTAGATCTTTATTTATTTGTAGTTATAATTATGATAATTTTTGGTTATTTATATTCATTTCCTATTTATTCTTTTATTAGTTATTTGTATTTGAGTTCTATCTTTGATGTTCTAAATTTTATATTTTATATTTGAGTTTATTCTTCATAATTTGTAATGATAGTCTAGGTTATCTTTGTTGTATCTTGGATATTATGTTATTAGTATTATAGTTTATTTTTATCATATTATTACAATTATTATAATATCTAATATTTATATTTGGGGATTATGATATTTATAGCATAATAATTATAATTATAATGGTATCAAATCATTAATATTTTAAGTTTCTTTGTTACCTAGGTGTCCAACTTTGGGGACATGACACAAAAGCTAGCCTTGGTAATAAAATTGTTCATATAATTAGCTCAAGATTGGTCTAGTAGTTTCCCTCTTCTCTCTTCAATGGGACTCCAACAATTTTGATGTAGTTTTGGTACAATGAAACCCAAGTTGGAGGTATAATTTTGATCTACATGGTATAAAAATAAATATAATTTTAAATTAACTATGTAAAAATATGAGAGGTGATATTATGGGAACTAAATTGGCATATATATATATATATATATATATATATATATATATATATATATATATATATATATACATATATATATATATATATATATATATATATATATATATATATATATATATATATATTAATTCAACATATATGAAACGATAAATTTTAATTATTATTTCTTCATTCCATTTTACATTCGTTGAGTTCATCATTTGTTAAAATATAGTGAGGTAATGTAAGAGGTCAATTGTGAGTTTGTTAAGTGATTTTTTATGCAGAACCTATCGATTGAGAGGTCTTAAAGGTAAATTGTTGAGTCCTTACAAAAAATATTATGCTTCAACTCTAACTCTTCATAAACATGTGTCATCTTTGGATTGTTGACATGAGATGGCTAATCATGATTTAATCTCTTATCTCTCTTTTTCCACTTATATCTCTTAAATCTTCTTCCTCTCTATCTCTCCCATTTTCTATTTTTGCATCTATCTACATCTCCCTCTTTATCTATCTCCCTATCTCTCTAACTATCTCCTCTTTTTTATATCTCTTTCTCCTCCTCTCCCTCTATTTTCTCTCTCTTTCTCTCTCTCTATATAAACACACACACATATATGTCATATTTGGATTGTTGACACAAAATAGTCAATCAAAAGTTAATCTCTTTTCTTTATCTCTCTTTCCCTTTATATCTTCTATCACTATCTCTTTCAAGTAATATATCTCCCCCCTCCTCTCTCTACATCTTGATCTCTCTATCTCTCTATCTATCTCTTTATATCTCTTTGTCTCCCTCTCTATCTCTCTACCTATCTATATTTCTCTGTCTCCCTCCCTACCCCTATATTTCTTTTAATCTTTATCTTTTTTGTTTTCTACCCCACCTCTCTCCCTCCCCCTATCTCTCTATTCCTTATTCTTTAACTCTCATTCCATTTCTCCCCTTCTCTCTTTCTCTATCTCCAATTTTTTTTTTTTCTATTTTTGTTTATTTTCCCAATCTCTCCTTCTCATTTATCTCTTTCTATCCTTCTCTATTTTCCCTATTCTATCCTTCTCTATTTTCCATATTATAAATGTATGTTCAGTGGCCATCACAATTTTTTAGTATTACTTGTAGTGGAAGATTAAAAGCAAATAACATTTTGTTTTCAATTTAGTAGTGGAAATATAAATTATTAACACTATTTATTAGTATATAGAGTTAAAGTTGTCATTCCATTTTAGCTATAGTTTATTTTTTAGTGGTTTTTTGTGTCTTATATTTTTTTAATTATTTTTTAATATTTTTTATACATATATAACCCGAATAATTTACACATATAAAAGTTGTATACAAAATTTCATAACTAAATTTAAAGGATTATTTAAAAGAACAATCATGTAGTCTAAATCATTTGTGTGTCTTAGTTTGTAATTAATTTGACTTATGCCATGAAATTTCACCTTGCTAGTTTTTTTAATGTATCACTCTCTATGTGCCTATATTTAGCTCTGCACACTCCCTCCTCCATCTCTCTCTATCTCTCCTACACATTATTTTCTTCCTCTAGCTCTTTCTCTCTTTCTCATATCTTATCTTTATATTTGTAGAGCTCAAGGTGACCTTTGAAGTCTATGTGTAGAGAATTCTATCCTCCACCACAAGAATTACATCCTTTAGGAATATTACTTCCACCTCTTTCTTCTTCTCCATATTCTTCTCTCTAAGTTTTAGTTCCATGGGGTATTCATTTGAAACTATTGTCAATGTTATAGAAATTGAATAAAATCTGTGATATTTTTCCTCATTGTGGATGTGGGATCTTTCCTGCAGAGGGCACCTTATCCTTCTCTTCTACTCACATCCTAATTGGGGGATCCTCATACTATAAGGGATTAATTTAAACAAATGAAATGGGTATCCTCATATTATAAGGGATTAATTTAAACAAATGAAATGGCCTCCAACCTATATGTAACTATCAATCTAGCATTTAGGTTATAGTGTTTTAATTGTTTATAAATTCTCTAGTTGAAATTAAATTTAAATTCCATTGGAAAATTTATTGCTTAGATATGTAATTGTTGAATTGAAGCCCCAAATATGAATTCTTTTTTGACAGTTAATCTTGGTGATTACAATACATTAGTGAGAGAGTTTTCCCGAGTCATTAATCTAAGAAATACAAAGACCAATGAGTTTTATTATCTTTTATTTTTTAGGGTGAGTAGCAATTATTAATTGTCAAAATTCTATATCTCTCTCTCTATATTTTTCTCTCATTCTTTTTTTTTTCCTATATCTCCTTCCTTCTCTCTTCCCTCTCTTTTCTCTATCTCTCTCCATATCTATCTAGTGCCTTCCACCCCTTCCATTGTAGGTCTCTAGAAGATTAGTTAAATCATTAAATTTCTTATACATCAATTTCAATAATATATTATTTAAAAATATTTACATATTATATATTATATTATATGTAATAATATTACATATTTTTACATCAAATAATATTATGGATAAAAATACATGTTATTTATAATATTTATATTTATAGTGTATATGTAATAATTATTATAATTTAAATATCTTTTTTAATAAAATTCATATATATTTAGATAATAAATATAAGGAAATATAATAGTATTTCATTTTTGTTAAAAAATTATTATCTTCATTTTTAAAAATGATGGCGAGCGCAGCAGGTGGCGAGCGAAGAAATGCAATCGACCTCGAGGGCATGTAGTGGGGCAATGTAGCAGACATAAAGCTTCCAAAGATGGAGTGTAGGCAGCAGAGTTCCCCAGAGGCAAGAAGCCATACCCCGCAATGGGTTTTTGAAGGCGAACAATGGGTGTACAAAGCGGTAAGATGGAGTGGTGCGCTCAAAAGATGGTCTGGTCAAAACTAGATAAAAGGAAAGGCATCATTTTAAAACCCTATGACATGACAGGATGGGTAGAAGGAACAACGATAGAGGCAAGAGAGATATACCTTGCAAAGATACCAGGAGCAGAGGGCTCGTGGCGGATCTGCAATCTTTGCCAAGAGGAATGTTGTAGGTAGGAGGTGGTATGGACGGTTTGGGAAAAAATATATAAATAAGGCAGATTCTTCCAATAAATGGCACATCCAAATTCCTCTGGATTGGAAAACCAAGAGAGTGGAGTGAACAAGTAGGCCATGGAGAGGCAAACATAAACCAATAGAGGGAAAGCCCTGGGAACCTATCTCGGTCGAAACTCAAGCTTTAACCCAAAAAGCTAGAGCCCGAGAGATAAAGAAGACAATATTCATTGAGGGTAGTCGAATGGAAAAGCCCATTGAAATGTTAAAAGAGGTTGGAATCTTCATCAAACCAGGCGGAGGCTAGTTGTCCATGGGCATAATAAAAAATTGGTGTTGGGAAGGATGGGGAGACAAGACCTTGGTGTGCACAATGCCAAATGGATATTTTTTAGTAGGATTCACCTCCAACACAGAAAAAACTAAAGCTCTCAATAGTGGACTGCACTACTTGGATGGCACAAGAGTTTATCTCAAAGATTGGATGCCCAATTTTGACTCGTGGAATCATAGGATTGCAACCAGACCAACATGGTATCGCCTATACAACCTTCCTACAAAATACTGGGAGGAGGACTTGTTAGTAGAAATTGGGAGCCACTTGGGAACCTTCATCTCTGTGGAAAAGCCCATGGAAGATCAAGGCTAGGGCACATATGCAAGAATAGGTCTAAGCTTGAGGCCTGACACTCCAAGTCCCCAAGAGTTTGAGATCCAAATAGATTGGGGAATTTGGAAAAAAAAAATTGAAAGGGAAGATCAATTGTTCTTATGCCCTATGTGCAAATCGAAAAGCCATGGACAACGAGAATGTTGGTCAAAGGTAAAGATTGACAAAGCAAGCCAATATGAAGCAGAGCCGAATCAAAATTTGGATGAAATATCTAGATTGAACCGCTTTGGGGAAGCTTCTAGGGTATAGGTGCAAATGAAGGTTGGGGAAGTTACAACAAAGGTCTTGAAAGCCAGGGAGAAAATTTCAACAGTCAGGGGTTCAGAGATAGTGTTGGACCTATTGGGATTTGGGATAGGTATCCCGCAGGAAGGGAATCACATGGTGGAAGGAAACAAAGATCTAGAGGATATGGAAAAAAAAGTGGAGAAGAATAACCAAGATGGTTTGGAAGCAGGGTGCTTAAAAGAGACCTATAGCCCGAATAAAGAAGACACGGCTGGTAGCAAGGGGTCAGCTAAAGAACATGTAACCCCACCTAAGTTGGAATGCATAACCTCCACCTCCCCCCCAATCTCAATAAAGGGCAGCTTCAACCAGGAACCTGAGGATGAAGAAAGTGCGGGCATTGATTCAGAAATTGATGAGGGCTTTGAAGATGATCAAGAAAAAATCATGTCAGAAAGGGGCATTGAGCAAACTCAATCCAAGCTGAAAGTGCCAAACATGAAGCCAAAGAAGAGAGGCCCAAAATTGAACAAGACAAAATTGGAGATTGTCGCCATGGCTAAGGGACAACAAAAATTGAGAAACGGGAAGGAGATACTCCTTCTCAAGGAGCAATGAAGTTTTTAAACTGGAATTCTAGGATTTGGTCAAACACCCAATTGACCAGAGAAAACCTGACCTGATACTCATACAGAAAACCAAATGGAGCAGCATCAAAAGTAGGAAGAGAATGAGTTTCTAGAGACACTAGAGAGGGCACTTTGTGGAATCTAATGGGGCCTCAAGTGGCCTTGGCGTAATCTAGAACCCGCTCACAATTGACTACACCATGATAGAAGGAAATCAAAATTTGATTGTTGTGAGATGTAGAGAACTTCAAAAAAATGAATATTTCTTGGCAATAAATATCTATGGCCCTCTCTCCACCATATCCAAAAGAGTGCTATGGAACAATATTATAGAAAAATTGAAGACATTTGCAGGGGAAAAAGGTATTGTAGGTGAGGACTTCAATGCCACTTTAAGCAATTTGGAGAAGTGGGGTGTACAACAGACAATAACACAAGTACAACTAGGGAGATACCAACTAAGAATGGTTTATATACTTGGACTAATCGCAGGAAGGGCTTCACTATTATTGTAGAAAAACTTCACTGCTTCTTTCTCTTTGGAGATTAGGAAAATCAACCAAATTCATATGAGGCGGCGATTCTTCCTTACACAGGTTTTGATCATTTCCTAGTGCAACTCATCATAAGGCCCGAGGATCCCCCTGGCGGCAGTCCCTTCAAGTTTGAGAACATGTGGCTAAGAGATCCAAACTTAACCAGATTGATCGACCTATGGTGGAATGAAGTATGAGTAGGGAATCACTCAAGACTATTCCAACTTCACAAAAAGCTCAATCATGTTAAAAAAAGCCTCAAAAGATGGAATAAAGAGCACTTCAAAATATTTTTTGAAGAAAGAGTTAGAGTAGAAAAATATTTGGAGGCACTTAACGAAGCAGTGATTGAGAATGGGATGAGTCAAGATGACTAAAAAGTTGAGAAAATCTTTAAAAAGGAGCTAACAAAATCAATGGTAAGAGAGGAATGACACTGGCACCAAAAATCAAGGGAGATTTGGCTCAAGGAAGGAGACAAGAATACTAAGTTCTTCCATAGAACTGTGAATGCCAACAGGTGCAAAAATAAAATTGTGGCATTAAAAAGAGAAGATGGATCAGCTACTCAGTCCTTGGAGGAGGTAAATCAGGGGACTACTAGGTTTTTCAAAACATTCTTAAACCAAGCTACTGAAGACCAGAGTGTAGAAAGAGAAAACATATTAAGTAGGATACCTACAATAATCAACGATGAATAAAATACCCAACTATATAGAAATTACCATGGAGGAGGTTAGGAAGGCCACATTCCAACTTAATCCAAATAAAGCTCCTGGTCCTAATGGTTTCTCGACAAGATTTTTTCAGCATTTTTGGGACATAGTGGGTGAGGACCTATTCAGAGGTGCGGAAGACTCTAGAAAGAAAACTACCATGCTAGGATCTTTGAATCATACCTTCCTTGCTTTAATCCCAAAAAATAAAGAGGCCAGTTGCATGAATAACTTCAGACCAATAGTGTTGTGCTGCAACATAGTCTATAAAATAATTTCTAAGGTTATTGTGAACAGACTGAAAGGGGTGCTCAATTCGGTGATTTCAGAAGAACAAAGCGGTTTCTCCCTTGGACGATCAATTGTGAAAGACATTATCATAGCCCATGAAGCAATCCACTCGATAAGAAAAACAAGGGTACCTGGCATGATCATCAAGTTAGACATCCAAAAGGCATATGACTTGGTTGATAGGAAACTCCTCATAAAAGTTCTCCAAAAGTTTGGTTTCAGGGATAAGTGGATCGAATGGATTGAAAATTGCATCAAAAGCCCAAAATTTTCAGTAATTGTCAATGGGGTTTCTCATAATTTTTTTGAGTCCACGAGAGGGATAATGCAAGGAGACCCTATCTCCCCATTTCTCTTTATAGTAATGGTGGAAGCCCTTGGAAGGAGTATTGCACATCTCAGAGCTGAAGGTGTATGGAAAGGGATTGCAACTGCCCCTGACATTGAGCTAGTCACACATTAGCAGTTTGTTGATGACACAATCTTATTTGGCACTGCAAGTAGAGCTAAAGCAAGAAACATACACACTCTACTAGATGATTATGGCAAGGCATCAAGTCAGAGCACAAGTTGGCAAAAATCAGAAATTTTCTTTTTAAATGTGCAGCCAAGTTTCCAAAGAGACATATCAAGAATTCTAGGCCTAAGGGTGGAAAAATTTCCAGGCAGATTTTTGGGGTACCTCTTTTCTCTGGGATCAACAAAAAGTGCTTTTGGGAGAAGCTAATAAACAACTGCAAGAACATGTTGGAAGTGTGGAAGGGAAAATGGCTCTCCTCGGCTAGAAGAATCCTATTGATAAAGGAAGTCCTATCAGCCATTCCTATTTATTCAATGTCATGCATGAAGATTCCCAAGGCAGTAGAGCAGATCCTTACCTAGATTATGAGAATATTTTTTTGGAGTGGAACAGAGGATAATCAAAAGTTTCCCCTTATAGTGTGGGATAATATTTTCTTGCCTCAAGAGATGGGGGGGATGGGCTTAAGGCAGTTGCACATCATGAACCTTGCTATGGGCGCCAAGCTTGTGTGGAGCATCTACACTAGTGAACAACAAAAATGGGTGCAAATTCTTAAAAAGAAATACCTAGATTTCGATGAACCAATTCGCATTCTCAACACAAAAAATCCTCCCAGAGGTTCTACAATATGGAACTATATCCTTGAGTGTCGAGAGATAATCATCAAACACATTTCTTGGGAAGTCAAGAATGGTAGGGATGCCTCTTTCTAGGAGGACTCATGGGAGGGGCACGCCCCCTTGAAAGATACTCCCAACTTGGACGACATCCAAAGAGCAACCAAAAATGCATGGGGAAACAAAGTCTGCAATTATGGTGAAGTAGTTGTCATCAACAGACTACAAAGATGGAGGTGGCAGTCTCTCAAAGAAATAAATACTCCAACAGACCAAAAAGAAATGCTACAAGGGATCTTGGTTAATAGGTGTCTTACCATATCTAATGCGACATACATCATCAGGTGGCATGCCTCACCAAATGGGGATTATAGGGTGAAGCTAGGTTACAAAGTGAAGGAGGCTGCAAAGAAGTTGCATAATTGGACGTGCAAATTACTTTGGGGAAAACATTACCTTCCTAAGGCTAGGGTTTTTCCCTGGATGGCCATTAAAAATCGGATATTGACACAAGATAGGTTGAGGCAATATGGCATTGTGGGGCTGATGAGATGCTTTCTATGCAAAAACAAAGAGGAGACAACTCATCATATAATTTTGTCTTGTCCATATGTAGAGACATGCTAGAGATACTTCCTGGAATAATTAAACTTCCACTGTCCTCTCCCACATAAGCTAGATGTCTTTTTCAGAATGTGGCCTAAGAAGCCCAAGAAAGATCTATTCGATAGCCTATGGAAAATCCTCCCCTCTTTCATAATTTGGGAATCATGGAAGGAACCAAATCGATGGATATTTCAAGATAATGCAATGACAAGAGAAAATCTGCTAAAGAAGATGGAAATCTTGATAGTGTAGTTAGCAAATTCAGCCGCAAGAAATAAGTCACTTAAAGGCAATGCCTTCACCAACTGGGATAACGAAATGGTCAAAGTTTTCACAAGCCTCAAAGTACCCCCTGTTTATGGGATTAGGACGATGTTTCCTCCTCCCAACTGACATAAGGATGTTGTGTGGCTTGCCCCTGAAGATGGTTGGGTCAAAATAAATTTTGACGGGGCATCTACTGGAAATCTCGGTCCCAGTGGTGCCAGTTGCATTGCTAGAGACCATACTGGGAGAATCCTCGCTGAGAGAGCAATTTATCTTGGGGAGGCCACCAACAATATAGCCAAGTTCAGAGCCGCCTTATGTGGTCTAGAACTTGGTAAGGAGCTTCAAGTAAACCAACTCCACTTGGAAGGTGATTCACTCATCACCATAAATGCAATCAAGCAAAACACCACAACAAACTGGAAATTAGCTCGATGGCTCAAGTCGATCAATGAATTGGTAAATTCCTATGCAAGCTTCAAACTCACACATGTCTATCGAGAAGGCAATGGGATGGAAGATAAATTGGCAAAGGTGGCATCAGAAAAGATAAATCCATAAGACCGGGTCGAATGCCACATTAGTGACTACAAAATAGTGCTCGCAATGCTCTTCAGACTGGGAATGTTTGAACTTTGCAAAACCATTAGGTATGCATTGATTGGAGGTGTAAATTATTAGGGTGTCTAAATTAAGCTTCCATGGTGCAACTGGCCTTTATGTGTAACAATAGGTATTTTTCTAGGGTTAGCAATATCACATGTAGAACATAAAAACCCAAAGCACTAATGGAGTGCAAAGGAATAAATGAAACAATCTCACTAGAATGTCTTCATCCTCCATCACTGACCTCCATTATACCTTCTTAAATTTATGAAATATGTTGTTGCCCTCAGATTTATGATGAGCAAGCCAATGAAAATGACAAGCCCTAAGCAAATATTGAAGGATTTGAACAACTATATGCAATACTATGCCCTACTACAACTAGTAAGCATCTAAAAATGTCTAAACTATGTCAAATAAAATCTTAACATGCTTATGACAAATGAAGAAACATGCAAGAATATGAAAGTGGAAGAAGATGAGACTGCAAGATATGCGTTTGTAAAAATATGAAAATGCAAGATGTAAAATTGCCAGATATCAAAATGAGACCAAAATTGTCATTTTATAGAAGATGCAATTTTGTGTGAATGGCCAAGATTAAAAGTTAGCAAGTGCCCTAGAATCAATGGACAAAATTCAATATAACAACCCACAATTAGGGTTAGGGCAACATTAGGTCAGATTCAAAATGAATGGACAAGATTGATTTTTAGAAAATCAAATCAAGGGCTGACAATGCATGTGACAAGAGATTTTGGGCACACAAAACGAAGTTGCTCGAGAATCAAATAATAATTTAAAATTATTTGATTCAAGAAGTGATGTTGACTTTTTTGAATTTAAAATTATTTTAATTCCAAAAGTAGTGGGGTCATGTGACTATAAATAATTTTAATTTAAATTATTTACTAAAAAGGGGGAAATTAGAAAGTGAGACTTATTTTAAATAAATAAATTTTATTTAAAATGAGCAAGGAGAAATTAAATAATAAAATTATTTAATTTAGGTGGTGGCACTTATTTTAAATAAGCAAAAGTTATTTAAATTTAGGTGAAAATTAAATAATAAAGATATTATTTAATTATAGAAGAATGTGACAAAGAGGACCTTTTAAATTAAATATAAATGATTTAATTGAAAATTCCAAATTAAATAAATAAAATCTATTTAATTTAGGACAGAAGAGGCTAATGAATAATTAAACATAATTATTTAATTATAGTGGAAAGTGGATAAAAATTAAATAAATAAGAATTTATTTAATTTTAGAAAGAAGAGGACTTAAATAAATAAATAAATAAAATTATTTATTTAATAATGGAAGACATAATGGACAAAAAAAAAAATTAAATAGGGATTAATTAAATAATTATGAATTATTTAATTAATAGTCGAAAGTGAGTCAAGGGCATAATTAAATTATCTTAATTATGCTAGGAAGAGAAAGATTGAAAATAAAGGCCTAGGTCATTTTTATGTGTCTACATTATGCTGCAGGGTCGACCCACAAAAAATATATGTAATTCAATCTTTAGCATGAGAGTTGCTCCTAATGCAATTATTTACTTACCAAAAAAAGAAAAAAAAGAAAAAGAAATATTAAATATATAATTCATTTAATATTTTGATTAATATAATTATATATATATATAATATATATAGTATATTTAATTATATACTATAATAAATTTTCTATATTATATAGAAATATAAATTCTATATATAAAGTATTAATAAATACTAGCAATCACACATTTTGTGTGCAATGGGTACGGCCAATAATTTTATGAGAATTTTAAAGTTGAGTAGATTGTTTTGTAGAAATTTGAAAATGTGTCATAAATAGAAAAAAATCACATTGTTATAATTAAGTCTTTTCTATAAGTTAGTTTAGTTGTGGAAGGATAAATTTGTAAAAGATGTATAACTTCATAAAATACAAATTAATTATTGTGTAGGAAAATTGGTTAAAATTGAGCAATGTGTCATAGGTAGATTATAGTTAGATGCTTGATTTTGGAAAAAAATCATGGTATTAATGAAGAGCATATGATTAAATAAATGCTAGTGTACATCAATTTATTTGATAGAAAAATATAAATATCTGTAGACATACATTTTGGATATATATACAATGTTGTAAATATAGTTTATTGTTTAAACACAATACTATAGATATAAATTACTTTTTTTTGCAGCATTGTCATTGGATATATATACAATGTTGTAAATATAGTTTATTGTTTAAACACAATACTATAGATATAAATTACTTTTTTTTGCAGCATTGTCATATAATCACTGCAAGCTCTATTTGATAGACAACTCTACTATGTCTGTATCAAATGATAGGCTTGTTTATTATTTGAAAAACAACAAGTTAAAATCAATATGTTGAAGTTGTAAATTACATTAATCTCATTCTCACCTTTTGGAAGAGTTCTTTCGTAGATGTTCAACAATGAGAAACATAGTGTAAGTGAGTCATGAGTGGAATTTTTAATAAAGTAAATATGAGATATAATTTATATAGGAAAATAATTTTAACTTTGTGTTGATTTGTTTTTTATCAAGCTTAGTTGATAATGTATATGAAATAAATAAAGGGGCATACATGTTGTTAGCATAACTTCTTTTAGGTATGTGAATTGTTGTTTTGCGATATTGTATTCAAACGTTCATCTTCCCTTTTTTGCCAAGCCACAAATGGGCTATGTTGCATGTGTGCATATCTTTGGAATGTGAAGGAAGGTTGTATGTGAATGCTTGACAATTCATGAACTCTGGAAATAGTTGTGAATATCAACTGTTGTTGATCACTATTGCCAATATCAATTGTCGCCCTTTGTAGTGTAAGTCCTTGTGACTTGTGAATTGTCAAGGTTCATGCCACTTTTAGTGGAGTTTGACGATGGTGGCTACAACTCATTGGGGCTATAGGTACATTTTTTGGGTTGTTATGATCCCAAGCTGGTCCAATGTAATTTTTGAAATGAACAACAACACATAAATATAATAGTAATTAACTAATAATAACTAATAATAACCATTTTTTTTTACATCTAATAAATCTTATTAAAACAAAGCAATTAAAAATAAATAATATTGAATAAAACAAATAAACATATTGTAGTGAGGTGAAATAAAGATTAAGATAAATGTGATACAAATCTAAATATAAAATATAATAATATTTTTTTTATAAAGTACATATATAATCAAATAATAAATATTTTAAAAATATTAATTTTTAAAATATTTACTATTTGATTATATATGTACTTTATAAAAAAAAAATTATAATATATTTTACTATTATATTTTATCCTTAATTTTATTATTCTATAAAAATGAATTTGCTTTTTCTATAAAGACATCTTCCCATGATAAATTTTGGAACCGATTTGTAAAAAGTGAAATACTTTTGCTGCAAATCAAAATAATATAATTTAAAAAAAAAGAGTTGTACCAAGTAAAAGTAAAAATTATATACAAATAATAAGTATCATTATATTATGTATAATTTAATTTATATTATATAAATTATATATTATATTATATTTGTATTTAATATTTTTTATTATATTTGTATTTAATAATTTTTAATATAAAACATAATATGTATAATCATAATAACAAAACCTCTTAGCGAAGAATGGTTGCGGCTAGGGCTCCCTGTAGAGGGGTGGAAATAAAAGATTTTGGATTTGGAGGTTCTGCTAGGGTTTGGAGATGACCATTTTTGAAAGTGGTGTAGCATGGGAGGCCGCTCATGAAGCTAGGCGGTGGAGATGCAACATTGGCCTGATTTAGTAGCTAGCATAGGGATCAAAATTACTCAATTAAGACTCACAGTGGTCAAACTTGCAAGCTGATAGTTGAGAAGAAGGGTCACAGTGGGATGGGCGTAGGGAAGGTGTTTAGAGAGTAGCATCAAGGTCTAGGAGAAGCCCCAAAGGCTTTGTGTTTGGAAACAAAGGTTTTTCCCCTACGCTGTGCAAATGTAAACCCCTCTGTTTCCTTGGATGGGGGATTTAGGAAAATAAGTTGTGGAGAATGAAAAACTTTTTGCAGAGTTAAGGCTCATCGGTGGGTTCAAAGGTTTTTGGCTAGGATTTGTAGAATATTGGATCTCAAAACATTGGAGCCCAATATTGGATGGAGATGTATAGATTTATTCCAATGCGAAGGGTTTCTTTGTGGTTGTGTTTTACAATGAAAAGGATAGAAAAGTCATGCTATGTGATTATCAATGAAGTTGGGAGGATAAACATCTGTTAATACCGAAACCATGGCACCCAGCCTTCAACCCAAACTCTGAATCCTTTGGGATGGTTCCTCTTTGGGTAAGACTTCCAAATCTCCCTCTCCACTTCTGGTTTGAATCTTGTTTTGAAGCTTTAGGCAACACGCTAGGAAATTTTTTTGATGTTGACGAGGATTCAATAAATCAACATCCAAAAAATTTGCGCACACTACATATGCTTGTATTTTGATTGAAATGGATATCACAAAAGCTTTGCCTACGATCGTTTCTTTGAAGTACTCGGGTGATGTTTGGGAACAACAACTGGATTATGAAGGTTTGCCATTTAAATGTCGGTGTTGCTTTAACAATGGTCATATTGCTGAACATTGTTCCAAATGCAAGAGGGGTAACCAGGCTTTGTGGTGGAAAGAGGCTTCTCCCCACCACTATCCGGTGGAAAAGGAGGACCTAGTTGGGAATGATTAGGGTAAGAAAATTGATTGCACAACTCTGATCAAATCCATGTGCAGAAGGAACCAAGGCCTGTAGTAGAAGTTTATTCCGAGGTGGTGCAGGGTAGTGGCCCAAATGGTGATTGTAGTGCTCAATCGAAGGGGGTTCACACGACTTATTTTTAGGGGAGTAGCACTCTAGATGAGGATTTGGGTGAGCCAAATTGAATAGATGATCAAGAGGA
The DNA here is from genome assembly GCA_007115665.2 of Sequoiadendron giganteum. Taxonomy (NCBI): domain Eukaryota; kingdom Viridiplantae; phylum Streptophyta; class Pinopsida; order Cupressales; family Cupressaceae; genus Sequoiadendron; species Sequoiadendron giganteum. The sequence continues at coordinate 10,937,773 of CM021103.1, forward strand.
GGTGCGGCATTAGGTCCAAAACAACAAGAAGAAGAGGATTGATGGTTTCAATATGGTTCTTCATTCACATGATAAAAGAAAGAGTCGAAAATAGGCAGTAATAGTTATTTTTTTGGTGTGGTGTTGTTGTTTTCTACAGTGTATAATTGTTGTTGAGCATGGTAATGTCTAGGAAGGAGTAAGGAGAGTAGTTTGGTTTTCAGGGATGGGATTTATTTTGGTGTTTTCATGGTTGATGTTTCTCAATTGTAATCCTTCTTTGTTGTAATTGTATCTCCTTTCTAATGAATAAATAAAATCATGCAGGATCTGATAATAAAAGGTATAATCATAATGACATTTTAAATATAAATTTATATTATATAAAATATATCATATAATAAATTAAAAATAAATAAAGGTGTACCAAGTCAAAGTTATTTTTTTTCAAAACAAGTAAAATGCAAAATATTAAATGAATGGTGAGGATGAATGTAAAAGTCTAGAAACCTTTTTTACCAAGTTTGAACCATTGATATAACAAATCACCTTCGACATAATTATTAAACATATAATATATAATATTATTTTCTTTTTTTAGTGCTAATTCTTTCACCTTGTATCCAAGTTTTACTTTGTATGAACCAGTGGGGGAACCATACCATCGGATCGTGTCTGGGCCTAGAGATGGGATAAATAATCTATCCTTGAGAATGATTGATAGGCTATCTTTTTGGGCCTGGGGGGAATTGAGGTTTTGTAGGTCTTTCCAGCTCTAGGTGTTGGCGCCATGACTATATGTTTTTCTCCTGAAGTCTACCACTTTGACACCCCATATTCTGGTGGTTTCCTCCTTTATTACCTCTAGGCCTGGAGAGTGGCTTAGTGGGGGATGTCCACCCCAGGAATCATTCCAGAAGGATGCATTTTTGCCGCTATTGATTTCCCAGGTCACATATTGGGAGATTATGTCTCTACTGTCTAGGATAAAATTCCATATGGCCGAACCTCTTGGAGGTTTGGTTGTGGTTAGAATTCTGGTCGGAGCATCGGAGTCCAAGTATTTTCTCCTTAGTATTTTGACCCATTTTTGTTCCCCTTTCGAGTGAATATCCCAAGACAATTTGGCCCCCATGGCTTGGTTCATTATTGCCAGTTGTCTGAGGCCTACACCTCCAACCTCCTGAGGTCTGTAGATCTTGTCCCAGGCCACCAGGGGAAATTTGTTGTGGTCTCTAGTCCCTGACCATAGGAATCTTCTAAAGATTTGGTTGAGGTCTTCTTCTATTGCTCTAGGTAGCTTTAAGCAGGACATTGAGTAAACGGGGGTGGCCGAGAGAACTGATTTGATCATTAGTAGTCTTCCTGCTGAAGACAACCATTTTCCTTTCTAGATTCCCATTTTGGATTTGCAATTGTTGATAAGGTTTTCCCAATAGCATTTTTTGTTGATACCTGCAAATAGTGGCATGCCTAGGAAGCACCCTGGAAGATTGGCCACCTTGAGATTCAATATTCTGGCTAGAGGTCTTTGTAAGCTTGGTTGTGTGTTTAGGAAAAAGATTGCAGATTTTCCTCAGTTGATACTTTGCCCCGAAGCCATGCAGTATTCATCGAGGAAGGTTTTGATCATCCTTGCCTCCCTTCTACTTGCCTCCCCAAATAGGATTGTGTCATCTGCAAATTGGAGATGAGATATTGGCTCCAAGCCATTTGCTACTTGGATGCCTTTCCCCTTGTCTTCTCTGACTAACTTTTGTATTCCCCTACCCAAGACTTCTGCCATTATTATAAACAGAAACGGGGAGAGGGGGTCTCCCTGTCTCAGTCTTCTTGTGGAAGAGAAAAATCCATGGGCTAATCCATTCACCAGGACTGAGAATTTAGCTGTGGAGATGCAGCTGTTGACCCAGGTAATCCAGTTTGGTCGAAAACCAAATTTAGTTAGGACTTTTAATAAGAATTGTCTGTCTACCATGTCATATGCTTTGAGGATGTCTAGTTTCAGCAACATGTAGGCATTTATGGTTTTCCTTGCTGTGTGGATGGTCTCATGTGTTGTGATTATTCCTTCCACGATTGACATGCCAAGGGCGAAGCCACTTTGTTCCTCTGAGATTACTTTGTCCAAGATGGCTTTGAGACAGTTTGCAATTATTTTGGTGACCACTTTGTATACTATGTTGTAGAGGGCTATTGGTTTGAAGTCACTCATAGATTGAGGGTCCTTTTTTTTTGGAATTAGAGCTAAGAACGTATGGTTCATGGCACCTAGAATTGTCATTTTTTTTCATGATTCCTCTACTGCTACTCCTAAGTCCGCTCCCACTATGTGCTACAATTTCTGGAAGAAGCTGGCTAGGAAGCCATCCGGCCCTAGTGCTTTGTCCGGGTTCATTTGGAGGACTATTTTTTTGACTTCTTCAAGGGGGATCTTTTGGAATAGGAGGTTTTTTTTCTCTTCATTGATTAGAGAATGGATATAACTTAGCAACCTATCTCTAATGACTCTGTTTCCAGGGAAGTCTTTGTTTAGCAATTCTGCAAAGAAATTGGTTGCTTCCTTATTCAATTTTGCAATGGTTTGGGTCATTTCACCATTTGATTTTTTGATTTCTGAGATTTTGTTCCTGTTTCTGTTTGCAATTGCTGATGTGTGGAAGAATTCAATGTTCCTGTCGCCTTCTTTCAGCCAAGATTCCCTTGATTTTTGATGCCAGTAGCATTCTTCTTTCTTTAGAAGTTTTGAGAGTTCCTCCTTTAGGGATTTTTCATTTTCATAGTCCTCTGCATCCATACCTTTTTCAATAACATGTTCATTTAGTGTTTTGATTTCCTACTCCACTCTTACCTTCTCCTAAAATATGTTTTTGAAGTGAGAAGTGTTCCATTCTTTAAGTTTCGACTTGACGTGGGCTAGTTTTTTGCTGATTTTGTAAAGGCAAGTACTATCTCCAAATTTGGTTTCATTCCACCATTGATCAATCAAGTCTAGAATTTGTGCATCTTTAAGCCACATATTTTTGAACTTGAAGGGGCTCCCTAGGGGTGGGGCATCATGCCCTGTTAGTGTTTCTTAGATCAGATTAAACAATGAAAGCACTTAATAGAATTGCAACACATAAGACAATGAACTCAACAAGATACCTTGGGAAAACCCTCCTCTTGAGGGAGAAAAACCTAACAAATTAGTCTCTTCTATAATGTATAACAAATGACAGAAATCTGCTTACGACACAGGCCCAACAATGGCCAATGGAGAATTACAATGAAGTCGCACTTTTCCTTGATGCACAAGATACAAATGACTCTGTTCTCCCTTGAGATTGGACTGCTGCTAAGAATGCGAATTCTACTCTTGAACAATAAATGCGAACTTCTGCTCTTGAACAATAAATGTGAACTTCTGCTCTTGAAGGATAAGGTGCGAACTTGCTTGAGATGAATGTTTTAACAATGACAAACTGACCTTGTATTTATACAACACAAGGTGCCTCTTCATTTAGGTCGGCCTTTCTTGGAAAACATAATAAATGATAAACAATTAATATATCTTGGAGTCGGCTCAAGGTGAGACAAGGATAGGTTAGCTATAAGGGTCGGCCCTTAGCAAGTATAATGTATGATATAAATTAAATAGCCTAGAGGCTATACATTTAATTTATTCTTTTCTTCTTGGGAAGTGCAGACCGAAGCTGCTCAATAACATCAACACTCCCTCTCAGCTAGGGATGAACTTCCATCTGCACAAGACACATCATATTAGAATGAAAACAAAATAGAATATCACCTCAATGTGATATTAACCATTATGGCTACTTCCATAGATGGTATAAATAAAATCATCATGGATTCCCTCACGTGATGTTGTCATGGAGTCACACACATGACATCCACCATAGCTTCTCCCAGAGGGTGGAAACAAGGGCTTTCACCTCAAATCTCTCTCAATAGAGAATTGCATTATCAAGGGCTTACACCTCAACTCTCTCTCAACAGAGAATTGCATTATCAAGGGCTTACACCTCAACTCTCTCTTAGCAGAGAATTGCATTATCAAGGGCTTTCACCTGAACTCTCTCTTAGCAGAGAATTGCATTATCAAGGGCTTACACCTCAACTCTCTCTCAGCAGAGAATTGCATTATCAAGGGCTTGCACCTCAACTCTCTCTCAGCAGAGAATTGCATTGTCAATCAAGGATCACTGATTACTGAGACTCTTTCTCAGTCAAGGCTGCATTCTCCACCATGCCAAGTTTCTCTCGGAAGTACACAAACTTAATCCTGGTGAGAGGCTTGGTGAGAATGTCTGTTGTTTGCTCTTCAGTGTTGATGTACCTCAACTGTATAGCTTTCCTTTGTACCATATCTCTAATATAGTGGTACTTGATCTCAACATGTTTTGTTCTATCATGAAACACAAGATTGACAGAAAGCTTCACACAACTTTGATTATCACAGTGTATAATAGTAGGCTCCATTGATTGTCCAAACAATCCTGCAAGGAGCTTACGAAGCCACACTACCTCACGAGCTGCCACACAAGCTGCTATATACTCTGCTTCAGTTGTACTCAAGGCCACTGAAGACTGTTTCCTGCTACACCAGGAGATCATAGCAGTCCCCAAACTGAAGCAACAACCAGAGGTACTCTTCCGATCTGAGACACATCCTGCCCAATCAGAATCAGTAAAACCATGCAGCTCCAAATTCACATTTGAAGAATATCTCAAACCATATCCAATTGTGCCACATAAATATCTCAGGATATGTTTAGCTACTACAAGATGTATTTGCTTTGGTCCACACATAAACTAGCTAAGTGCACTCACTGCATAGCAGATATCAGGTCTAGTGTTAACTAGATACATCAATGAACCAATCAACTGTCTATACATCGTAGAATCCACTGGTTCTGAACTAGCTGCAGCCTCTTTCAACTTATCTAGATTAGTCTCCATGGGTGTAGACATAGGTTTGCAGTCAATCATACCAAACCTTTTGAGAATGTCAACAGTATACTTTCCTTGACTTAGAATCATCTCATCTGGCTTTTGCCAAACTTCTAAGCTAAGAAAGTAATGCATAAGACCTAGATTCTTCATCTCAAACTCTGAAGCTAATTCCTCTTTGCATTTTAGAATTAGATGTTCTTCACCAGTAATGATCAAGTCATCAACATATAAAACCAAAATCAATGCTTCACCATTTACTACCTTGAAGTAGAGTTAGAATCTGCGTCATTCTTTGAGAAACCTAGACTTGAAAGATACCGATCAATTCTTTCATACCAAGCACGAGGAGCTTGTTTAATACCATACAAGGCCTTCTTCAACTTGCAAACATGAGACTCATTCCCATGAACCTCAAATCCTTCTGGTTGCTCAATGTAAACCTCTTCTTCTATTACACCATTCAGAAAGGCTGTCTTTACATCCATTTGGTGAATCTTCCATCCTCTAGATGCAGCAATGGCAATGATGGTTTTGATAGATGTGTAATGAGCCACAGGAGCAAAAGTTTCTTCATAGTCAACTCCCTCTTTTTGTGAGAACCCTCTAGCCACAAATCTAGCCTTGTGCTTCTCGATGCTCCCATCAGCTGCATGCTTGATCTTGAAGAGCCACTTAGAAGACACCACAGATTTGCCTTTGGGTCTAGGAACTATATCCCAAACATCATTCTTAAGTATGGACTAATATTCCTCAGACATGGCATCTTTCCATACTTGTTGACTAGAGGCTTCTTCAACATTTGAAGGCTCTGACTCATAAAACTGACTCATCAAGGCAACATAACTAGAGAACTTGTGAGGTCTCTTGCTTTCTCTGAAAGCTCCTCTTGGAGCTGCAAAAATTTTTGCTTCCTGCATTGTCCTACGAGCCCAAAGAGGTCTTTTCTTTCCAATCACAATGTCTAGAGGCCCATCAGTAGGATTCAAAGGCTCAGCTGGATCAATATCTTCTTTAGGTTCTGTATCCTCCTTCAGATTCTCTAGAATATGGTCAGCTTCCATATCTTGAGGAGGTTCTTCTTCATCAATCTCCATAGGAGTGCCTTTGGATCTTCTGTAAGCAACATCTTCCTCAAATGTGACATCTCTACTAATCTCAATAGACTTCTGTCTTGGAATGTATATCTTGTAAGCTTTTGATGTCTCACTGTAGCCTACAAGAATTCCTTTCTTCCCAGAAGGTTCTATCTTTGTTCTCTTTTCCTTTGGAATATGAACATAGACTGGACAGCCAAAGATCCTCAAATGACTAACTTCAGGCTTCACGCCTAAGAATGCTTCTTCAGGAGTTTTATTCTCTAAGATCCTGTGGGGACTCCTGTTTTGAACATAGATGGTTGTTCTTGATGCTTCAGCCCAAAGAGAGATTTGTAAGTCTTGATCATGGATCATAGCTTTCACTGCTTCCACAATAGACCTATTCTTCCTTTCAGCAATACCATTTTGTTGTGGATTATAGGGAACACTGAACTCCCTCTTAATCCCTGCTTCAATACAAAAGTCACGAAATGTGCCAGAAGTGTATTCTCCACCATTATCAGATCTCAATACCTTGATCCTTTTCCCAGATAGATTTTCAATTTGTGCTTTGAATTCTCTGAATCTTTCTAATACTTCTTCTGATTCTTTAGATCTCAAGAAATAAATCCAAGTCTTTCTAGAGTAATCATCAATGAAAATGATATAATACAAGAAACCACTAGAAGATGCAATAGACATTGGACCACACAAATCAGAATGAATGAGATCAAGAATACATTTAGATCTACTTTCACTGGAATGAAACATACCTTTTGTGTTCTTGCCTAGGGCACATCCCTTGCATGTACCTTCATGTTCTTGATCGAATTTCGGAAGACCAGTGACCATATTCTCCATGATAGGTAGAGCACGAACGTGAATGTGAGCCAATCTTCGATGCCAAAGATCACACATGCTGGTACTGTTATGCACAAGCGCTTGAAGAGGACGAGTGCACAGCCTATAAAGACATTCATGTCTAACTCCAATCACTTGAGCAGTTTTGAAGTTGGAGTTCTTTGCCCATATAAGAACTTTGTCTTTAGAGAAGGCAACTTGATAACCCTTGTCTTCTAACGCTGAAATTGAAACAAGGTTCCTCTTTATCCTTGGCACGAATAGTACATCATTCAACTCCAAAGAAATCCCAGAAACCAAGTGAAGAGTGGAATTTCCAATCCCTTTTACAGAATATCTAGCATCATCTCCAATAACAACTTGATCACTGGAGTTGCTTTCCACTAAGTTTGAAAGGTGACCTCTAAAACCGGTGATGTGCCTAGAAGCACCACTATCAATCAGCCAAGTGTTAGAGTCAGTAGAAACATTGCTAGACAAGGCTAAATAAAACAGATAATCACTGGAGTCCTTTTGTGGAGAGACTTCTTCAACATCTACAGTGGCAACTTGATGCTTAGGTCGTTGAGGACAAACCCTCGCAAAGTGACCATACTTATCACAACGAAAACATTGAATCTTGGACATGTCTCGTTTCCTTTTGAAGGCAGGAGCATCATCATTTCCATCTCCTCGATTCCTCTTGAAGAATCCTTTCTTAAAGCCTTTTCCTTTGTTTGATGAATGAGAGGCAAGAACTTGTAAATCTTCATTCTTTGAACTTTGAGCAATTCCCCTTGCTGTTAGTCTTGACTCCTCTTGAATGCAGTCAATCCTCAATCGATCAAACTTGGGAAGTTCAGATCTTGCATTGATTCCTTGAATGAACGCCTCCCATGAAAGCGGAAGACCATTGAGAGCAAGCATAGTCAAATCTTTATCATCAATCATGTGGCCAATAGTAGAGAGCTGATCTTTTATCTCTGAAATCCTCATGAAGTATGAAATAATAGATTCTCCTTTCGTCATTTTCACATGATGAAGTTGTTGCTTCAGTGCCAAGGCTCGACTAGTGTTGTTGATTTCGTACATCTCTTCCAAGGTTGCAAACATCTCTCTTGCTATATCCAACTTGAAGACAATTGGTACAATATGATCCTTGACGGAATCAACCAATGCTTTCTTTGCCCTAGTGTCTTTCTTCCTCCATTGCAGCTTCTCTTCTTCCTCCTCAGGTTCGGAAACTTTTGTTTTCACAAACTCAACCAAATCATTCTCCTCCAATGTTAGCATGATCCTGAACCTCCATGATGTGAAGTTCGAGATCCCTTCGAGTCTATCCTCGATTTTCAGACCGTTCACCATCTTGAGAAAATTAGAAGGTAGACTGAAAAAAAAATAATGAGAGTTGCAAACTAACAGATCTGAATCTGATCGCGATCTTTTTCACACTCGCTCTGATACCATGTTAGTGTTTCTTAGATCAGATTAAACAATGAAAGCACTTAATAGAATTGCAACACATAAGACAATGAACACAACAAGATACCCTGGGAAAACCCTCCTCTTGAGGGAGAAAAACCCAACAAATTAGTCTCTTCTATAATGTATAACAAATGATAGAAATCTGCTTACAACACAGGCCCAACAATGGCCAATAGAGAATTACAATGAAGTCACACTTCTCCTTGATGCACAAGATACAAATGACTCTGTTCTCCCTTGAGATCGGACTACTGCTAAGAATGCGAATTCTGCTCTTGAACAATAAATGCGAACTTCTGCTCTTGAACAATAAATGCGAACTTCTGCTCTTGAAGGATAAGGTGTGAACTTGCTTGAGATGAATGTTTTAACAATGACAAACTGACCTTGTATTTATACAACACAAGGTGCCTCTTCATTTAGGTCGGCCTTTCTTGGAAAACATAATAAATGATAAACAATTAATATATCTTGGAGTCGGCTCAAGGTGAGACAAGGATAGGCGAGCTATAAGGGTTGGCCCTTAGCAAGTATAATGTATGATATAAATTAAATAGCCTAGAGGCTATACATTTAATTTATTCTTTTCTTCTTGGGAAGTGCAGACCGAAGCTACTCAATAACATCAGCATGCCCGAGGGTGAGAGCGATGGGGAAGTGATCCGAGCCAGTGAGCGACAAGATTTGAGCTTCTAGAGTGGTTGCCTTTTCCTCCCGATCTCCCCAAAGGAGGAATCGATCTAGCCTTTCAGTGATGTTAGTAAATCCTTTCCTTCTATTGGACCATGTGAATAAACCATTTTTCGTGCTTACGTCTTTTAGATGGTTGTAGTCTATGAACTCCTAAAAGTCTCTCTAAATGGTTGTAGTTCTCCCTACACCACCCTGTTTCTCCTTATTGTTCAATGTTGCATTAAAGTCTCTTGCTAGGATTCCTAGAAATCCAATTTTATTTTCTAGGATGCTTGTTATTTTATTCTAGACTTGTTTCTTTACCACTGCGGGGATTGGCCCATATATGTTGATACAGAAGAAATTGATGTTTTTCTTTAAGTCTTTGAACTTGAGCAACTGCCAGTTACTCTCCTCTTTCTCTACTGATCCTTCTATTGAGAGGGGGTTCCAAAGGACTCCAATTCCACCCGAAGCACTAGTTGCTTCCCTGAAATGGCCTTTCTATTGTTTCCAAAAGTCCAACCTCTTTCGACTTTCTTCATTGCTCCATTTTGTTTCCTGGATGAGTACAATGTTTGCTTTTGACTAGTCAATTTGATGCTTGACCATGCGCCATTTGTCAAGGGCATTAATGCCCCTGACATTCCAAGATATAATCCTCATTCTGTGCAGGGAAGGATGTTTTCCTTCCCAACAAGAATTTTTTGTTGTCCTGAAGCGTTGCCAACTATTAACATCTTGGCTTTGCTTAACGGCCTGCCTCTGCTAGATTTCTTTTTGAAGTTTGGAGCCTTTATTCGGGATCCTGACTGTTCTAGTTGTCTTATTTCTGATAATGCCCCTGACTCCATTTCTTTCCAAGTTTCCATTTCCTCTTATGAGAGAGGGTAGTTTCCTTCCTCTTCTGGGAGAGTATTTTTCCCTTTAGTGTCATGCAGGGAGAAGCTTGGGGGGTTTGGGGTTTGTGCCGGGTCTTTTTCCGACATTTGGGAGAGTTGAGGCTCTGTTTCTTTAGATAGGATCCCTAATTGAAGACTTATGTCTTTTTGTAAGTTTTGGGCCCCTTCCATTAGGGAATTTAGAGCTTGTTTTGTTCTGATAGGATTTTCAGCCAGAGATTCCATAGGAGGAATTTCCAAATCATGGGGAATCGTTGCACAATTTGGATGCTACTCTGAGCTCAAGGAGGGTCCATTAGGATAAGCTTATGGAGGGGAGGAGCTTTGGGCAGAGGGTTTAGGGGTTGGGGTTGAGGTACTTTTTTTTGGGGTAAATATCTTTCGCCTTTGGAGGGGCCTTCTGAGCATGATTCTCTAAACACGCATTTTCTTTGCTCATGTCCTGCGCAAATCTCAATTTCCTATTGCCAACTTCCATATTTTGTTAGTATTTCTAGGTTTTTATAGATCCCAACTCCTTCATCTATTTCGACCAGGATGCTAGCTATAGCTCCTTCTACTCCATTGATAAAATCCTCATTTACTCCTAAGCATACTCCAAGGGCATCACCAATGCGGAATAGGGCATCTAAATTCCAGAATTCTGACGGTAGGTCGATTAGCTTGAGCCAAACAGGGGTTTTGAATTATTTTGTAATTCCAGGGATCGAAATTAGCCTTCCAATTTAGGCAATGAAAGCTATGGCCGTTCATGAACAGGGGTTTCCCATTGATTGTTTCAAATTTTAGATTTTGATCACTAAATTCTATAAGGAAAAAGGAGTTTGAGAGTTGGCTTATGCTTACCTGATTTTGAAATTTGCTTTTCCACCAGGTTTTGATCTCCTCGCTAGGGCATCCGTGACCTATCCACTTGGCAAACTTGCTAGTTCCATTAGTCGATCTACTCTTTGTTCAATTGTGCCCGAGGGCAATTGGAAGAGTTTGCTTCCCCGGGGGCATAGCAATTTGTTTGGATTTGGGTTGGTGACTCTCCTGTTCGCTTTCCGGTTGAGTAAATCCCTGTTTCTCTGGTTTAGCCTTCCTCGGTGACCCCCAGACTGATGGTACATTTTCCTTGTGTTGGTGTTTCCTAGGTTCTTGTTTCTCCATACTTTGTTGGTTCGGGCCGGGATGAAGTTGCCTTTGTTGTGCTAGTTCAAATCCGAGGTTTTTCCCCAGCGGTCATTTTCTTGGATCCACCCACGCCGTTGAGCCTCAGCAGGGTTCTCTTGGTTGTTTTTTTGTAATAGCTTCCCGTTATGTTTGTTGGGCTGTGTGATTCTCCGGTTGTGGCCCGATGAGATTCTCAGGCGGAGCGGATCGCACTTGTCTACCCATTCTCCATTTTTAAATACCCATTGGGGGATGTGCACATTTGTTTGGGGGAGAGTTTCTGCCTGATTTTTCATTTCATTTTCTTCCTCTAGAACCTAGTTGCCCCATGATTTCCTGGATTTCGGTGCTGGCTCTCGCTCCTGCTCCTTTTCACTCGTGGACTTCTACAAATTTTCGCCTGCCATTTTTCACTCCCCAGAATTTAACATATAATATTCAATTAAAATAAGTATAATAATTAATATTATATAAAATATAATATATAATAATATTATAAATTATAATTATTAACATTTCTATATAAATTATTATTATATATTATTATAAATATGCCTTGGAAACCCTCTTCCGCATTTCTCCCTCTGCGCATTTCTATATAAATTATTTCCATAATATATAAATTTTGTGTTTGACTGTGCGCATTTGTGAAGACCCAAAATCCTCGACGGCACGGTGTAGATACATTGAATCGATAAATCAGCTCTGGACTGCACTGCGCAGGCCATACACTTGATTGCCGGACTCCCCTCCAATATCCGTTTCGAAACGAGAAGTTGACATGTTTTTTTTGCTCAGTGATTCCAAAACTGTTTACATCTGAAAAGCAATGAAAATTCAACGGTCCAAATGACTTTAATCATGTTGCATATCATTTTCAAGAGCCCGCGCCGTAGATGTGTGAAGTCAGCCGGGCTTCTTTCAGATAGAGAACCAAGAGCACAGCAATGGAAGCTGCCACAGAAAAATGAAAAAACCTTTATGAAGATTATCTTTAAACTACCTAAAAGGTGGTGTTGGTTTTCAGTAAAGTGGCTCTAAATTGTGTAGGCCGTGCCTACGAATTTGGGAAAACAGGTGGCGAGAAAATAATCCAGCTTACGCGCGAAAATTTCTTCATCATGAGGCACACCATTACCTCTGTACAGAGACAACATGCGAATAATGTGTGTCCTAAAGGCCAGTAATCACAAATACGATATAATGACTCTCAGCAGGGCTAGTCGTAATAATAATAACCCCTTTTCTTCATCATTGAGCACACGATCCTATGCATTACCTCTGTACAGAGACAACATGTGAATGACGTGCGTCCTAAAGGCCAGTAACCACAAATACGATATAATCATTCACAGCAGGGCTGGTCGTAATAACACCTTTTCTTCTCCCTCCGCTCTTCTGTGTTTGTGTGGAAAAAACCATCTTCAGAACGACTAATCGATTTCTAGCCTTCCCTTACACAATGAGTGTTCTAAACCTGTTGTTTCTATTATGCCATGCATTATTCATCACTACCACCACCTCCATACAGGTTAATTGAGCTCCTAATCTTTAGTCGCTTTTCAACTACTTTTCATTCTACTGCTAACGAAATAGTTTCCATTTGGCTAAAATCCTTACTTGGTTTTCAGGAGAACAATTTCAACTACCTCAGAACAACTGTAATGCGTAATCAATACTCTGAAGAAGGCAACAAAAAAGGTAAGTAATGGGCATGATACTATTATTGATATTGCAAACAATTATTTTTCCTTAAAATCTCAGGTAAACAAAAGAGGAGGAGATCTGTATTTGGCTTCTAAACTTTAGTGAATAATTGAGAATATACCCACATGGAAAACTCTTGTTTAACCGTTTATCGAATAATTGAGTATGTACCCACATGAAACATTTGGTTTCTCACCATTTAGGGAATAATTGAGAATGTACCCACATGCATTATGCAGAGACACGGTGGAATTATGGATGTGATAGTGGTTTTGGACCCAGTAAGTGGGGAGAACAATCCCCAGGGTGGGTGATTTGTAGCAATGGAACAGAACAGTCTCCCATCAGAATCCTCTCCTTTGATGTTGCTAAAGATCGACAGATAGGTCATCTGCAAACAATGTATCATCCTGCATCTGCCACATTCATCAATGATGGCAATCTTGTCAAGGTTAGTATCCCTTTTTTCGATTTATGTGTGTGTATGTGAGAATCGGTGCACATACTACATACTAGAGAGCACCAGATGCTACGTATATATACATGTAAATACTATATTATTGCTCACATACAATATTTATTATTTACTTTGCATCGCTAAGTAGGGTTTTAGTGTAAGAATCAGTTCCAAGAATAGGAGGTGGTGTAAATTCCCAGAGCAGGTCTATTATTTAGAAGCATCCAAACCTATGTGTTGAACATAATTTACAAAGTAACTCTGTTGATCTGTGAATATCTGGAAGTTATATTCAGAATGTTCTCATTGTGAAATTTGGGTTTATCTTTTGTAATTCTTTCCAGCTGAAGTGGAAGGGTGGCTTTCTGTACATTGATGGGATTCTTTATGAACTTTATGAGACCAGGTTCCATACACCATCTGAGCATTCCATCAATGGAAAAATGTAAGTTCAGATTCTCGCAGGTTTCTACCTTATTTTAAACATGGGTATAGACAGTTCTTTTAATCCGTGCTCTCCAAATGCAGCTATCCAATGGAAATGCAAATGATGCACAGGGATTTACATAGTGGTCGGATGGCTATCGTGGCAATTCTCTTCGAAATCGATAAGCAGATAAACACATTTCTAGATCAGGTAGTATCCAAATCTTTTTATGGTTGTCTTTATATGCAGTTTTGTTTGTTGCAAATTGCAGGAAAATTCCAAGGGACTTGTTGCAACTTAGGGTAAATTGAAATTATATCAGGGGCTTGTTGCAACTCTGGATATTTGGATTCTCTCTTAGTTTCACAGCTTTTAATAAATATCCACACACGGCCCAAGAATCTATCCATATATTAGAATCTGAGGAAGGATTTTTCGTCATATACCATAGTGTCATTTTAGCTAAAATTCTGGTAGCTTGTTTATGCACGTTAGCAATCACTCATTTGGAAAAAGGGTACATGCATATGGGATGAGATTTCGAAAATCTGATTAGAATTGGATTTTATTAATGAGATCAGTTAGACATTCATACATAAACTAGGTTCCTCTTATAGACATATCTAACACGTTTGATCTCTTAAACCATAGCTGCAAGAGATTCACCAATTAGCAACATACCAATTTTTCCACATGCCAAAGACAATGCTTTTACAAGTATTATCAATGAAAGCTTTAAAATAGAAATGAGAGCACTAAAATACAGGTTGAATATTTGAAGTTTAAGAGAATTTTTGAAAACTTATAAGATTAGTAGAATTTCTGTATAGGCTAATGTCTTCAGTTTCTTTAGTAGTTCAACTAGGTAACTTTTTAATTTTACTTTTATTTGTGCAATTCTAAGAGATCTAGCCTAAGGAAAGATTTATCCCTCGATAGATGATCTCTCTTATTACTTCGTATTCAAAATTTCTTAATCATTTGGTCAAGGGTTTTGTCAATCTAAATTTTGATTTTGAATAAATTGTTGAACACTGTTATATAAGTATTATCGAGAAATTATAAAAAATGTGGAAAGTAGAAATATGAAAATATAGGTTAGAGCTTTGGAAATTTAAACAAAATTTGCAAAAACTATCAGATTAGAAAACATTTTTTACACAGGACATGTATTTCAGTTAACTAGCTCTATCTAGGTTTAATCAGTGCTCGCATTTCTAATTAGTGTAGTTTGGAATAGTGTGGCTTACAATACTTGAGCCACAGATAATATCTAACTTGGCTTATTTTTACTCATGAGCATTTTTGGTTTGAAATTTTAATTACTCTTCCTCTTTCCTTGCTGTTTTATAATTTTTGTTTCATGTCATCTTCTTTTATATGGACAGTTTTGGCCATACATTCCCCCTTTTCAAGGGAATCAAGCAGTGAAAATAACAGATGTGAAACCAAGCGAGCTGGATTTGAATGGAAAGCATTTCTATTGGTATAGGGGTTCTCTAACTACTCCACCATGCACAGAAGGAGTGATGTGGGCAGTGATTAAGAAGGTTCATGACCAAATCTCTTGAGTAATTTTTTTTTTTGCTTTCTGTATGATATGCCCTTTCATATCTTATGCATAATATGTTCCATTAAAATTAAACATCTTAGATATGTATTAGCATTTTAATTTCTACTGAAACAGTATGCAAGATAAACCTCTCTCCAAATTGGAAGTGGAAGCTCCCTTGTAACTAAAACTAATCCTGGACACTAGACTATGGAAAAAATCTACAAGTCCCCACATCATGCACAATAAATCTCTGGGTTTTTTTCTGCAAAGTGAAACAAATTAAACTTGCCCTATGTTTTTGCCTCGGGTATGAGCACACGACTGAAATTAGCGCTTCTTTCACAGATGAGATTTTATATTTTGGGGTTCTAAATTGTATGAATCAACAACTAATATTAACACAACAATCACTTATCCCATTGGCTAAAAGCAGAATCCAGCAAGTGTGTACAATAAAGTTTAAGAAATAAATTACTCTTTACAGACAAAGAACAAATGATTTCAGAATTTGAATAGCTGGAGCTGCATACTGTTGAGGGTGGTTTTAAAACAGCCAACTTGCTAAGAAATAACAAGTTATTGCTTCTCTTGAAAAGCAGATATGTCTACTGCAATGTTCCTTTTTGGTCAGGTCTTGACCGTGATGGACAGCTAAGTGGTTGATGTAAAAGTTTAAAGAATCTCAATTAAATAGACTCAAGTGTCCCATAATTCATGGATCTAAAAGAAAACTAATTGAAAGTGAAACTAAAGTACCTAGTCATGATCTGGGGAATAACTAAAACTAAAATGAAAACACCACACTAACTTTAAAGTTATTACTTGGGCATTGCAATTTATTTCAAAATTTATTGAAATAAAGCAGAATTCAAAAGTTTGACTAGTCTTGGCTAGGAAAACTGTTGGAGAAGGAGGTAATGACTTCATTCATCACATCCATTGAAGGGCCTCTGTGGTACCGCAACTTGAACCTTTGTGAAAATGCTAAGCTCTCCATCTTTTCCTGTAGAGTGGTAAAACCCACCAGCTCATCTTGAAAGGTTTGCAGTTCCTTCTTCCTAGTCACCATTTGGTCAATGGTCTCTTGAGTGAATTGACCTTGAAGTGATCCTCTCAATTCCCCAATCATCTTGTTGGGAGAGGCAACTAAAGATGGAGTTTCCTAGAATGTGCATCCCAAATTCTCCACAAAATGCTCAATCTTTACCATAGCCTATTTGGCTAGGCTCTTGTTATTATTCAGCTTTCTCTTGCATTTATTTATGGTTTTCATCCTCAACCATGCTTCCTTTAACCATTCACCAGGCTTGTCATGGTCTTCTTCCTCTACTATAGTTGCCTTTAGCAAGTCCTTAGAGGGAGTGGCTTTTATTCTTTGAAAAATTGGGATGTAATCCTCCCATACCATTAATTCCTCATCTATGCCTACCTCTATTTGGTGTGCCAAGCTATCTTCATCACTAATGCAGTGATAATATTTTATTACTTTCCTCAAAATTCTGCCTGGTAAAGCTACAAAATATTCTTTCCATTGCTTAGCGGTAGATACCTACCCCTCGGGGTCAGGTTGTAGGGCTTCACCTTTTACCGCAGCTTGGAAAACTGGCTCAAGAGAAACAACATCAATAGGTCCTATCAAGTTATTCACATATGCTATTAATTGAGCTACCCGAGAGACTTAAGCTCTTCTTTAGTGTTTTCATCTTTTTGCATTCCCTTCAAGATGGTGGAGATAGCCATTTGCAGAGATTGTTGCTCCCCTTCTCTTGTCTGAATACCTAGGTTAACTTTCTTTATTTGATAATCCTCCGATTGCATGTTTGATTCATGCTTATCAACTAGAGGGATGACTATTTGAGCAATTCTATTTCCTTGCTTGTCCATAGTGATAATAGACATCCTTCTTGACCTTTTCTTTCTTTTAGTTATCCGGGGATTGAAAGGCTTGTGTAAGGATATTGAGGCTCTTCTCTTCCTCTTCTTGCACATGTGTCCTCTATCTCTTTTGTATGGTTTGGTTCAACCATATTGAAATATTTGAAGAGACTTCCTCTTGAGGGGAAGTAATAATCTCAGTATTGTGTGAGGCTTTAGAATTATCTTGTTTTGCCTCATGTTGCTCTACATATTCTCTTATTACTTCTTCTTCAACCACTTGCTCATTTTGAACCTCTTTAGTTGGTTCAATTTCTCTTTCTCCATGTCTTTTTGTTATATTTTCTTCCATAGGAACTTCTTCTTGGGCATTCCTTTTCTTCATTTACTTCTTTTTCAACCACCTCCTTGCTCTGAAATTCTTCTCCTTGCGTTTGTAGTTCATCTTCTTGGAAAGGAGGAAGAGGAGTATCATGTGGATGAGATGGAGGAGGTGAAGGATTTGGGGAAGTGGTCATATGAGGTGGATAAGGTGGAGGTGTTGTAGAGACATGGGGTGGAGAAGAAGGTGGAGGATATGGAGGAGGAGGAGGACTAGGGTTCTGTTGTGGAGGAGGAGATTCATATAGAGGAGATGGAGGAGTGGGAGAAGCATCACTTTGGGCAGACGTGGTCTGTAATGAGACACTTGCTCTTTTCCTCCTTATTAGAGGAATTTCTTCATTAGATCCTATATCAATACTTTCCTTCTTGTTTTTTAGAACCAACCTTCGAAGATGAGGGATTTTCCTTTTCAGCGACAATAGATGAACCTTCACCTATCTTTGATGTCTTTGTTGAAGGCCGAGGCTTAGGCAACTCCATTATTGGGAACAGGGATGCTAACCATCTTTGTGAACAAGCCTTGACACTTGCTGCCCTCGTGTCCATATTATCATCTTCTTGGATTGAACAATCTACATTGTAGATTGGTTGGTTAAAAATGCCATGTCCATTGTAAATGGGATATTAAAATTTCCCATTTTTTTAATTTCCGTGGACACGTTGACGGTTGGCCACATTGCAGTCCTTAATCATGCTTATTTTCAGCCGACGATAATCCTTCATTCTTACCTCGAACTCTTCTTCACAGTTGGCCCAATGGTCCTCCAAGCAGGCTTATGTTTGAAGAAGGAGCCAATTACTTTACTGATTTTACCAATAGGATCAAATCTGGCCCTAGGATCATTGTACATCTCCATGGTGTACATTGCAAATTATATCTCTACATTCTTGACATTTTGCATATTGGCACAAGATTACACCCCTATCTTCATCGGGAAATAATATCTTGACTTATGCTTGCCAGCAATCAATTTGTGGATCTTTGTTACTTGTCTGCACAATTCTAACAGGACCATTTTGTCAATGGTTTACCTTGGTAGTGTTGACGTGCTTTTTATGACAGCGCCAGCATAGAATAAAGTTGTCCAACGGTCACTCTATTCTCTCTTGATCAAAGTGTTCCACATGCTAAGATTGCTTGAAAGTTCATGTGTTCGACTCCAAGGTTCCTTTTATCACGAATAGACTCAGTTGGTTGATGTGTTTTGCTGGTTATTTCAAGGGGACTTACGTAGTTGTTCAACTCTGTGAAGCAATTAGGATATGAATGATTTGGCAATATGTTCTGGTATCTAAACTGACTCGAAAATGCAGAATTTAAAAGGGATAGGGATAGGGATTCTACAAATCTATTTCTAAAGGGTGGAGGACGAAGATCGACTTAAACAATCTTCAAACCAAACTTTGCTTTGTCTCCTTTCGAACAACTCCGACAAAGTTGGTGCAATCTTCAAAGGATGAGAAAAGTGTTCAAACTATGACGCAACACGTTCATACCGTCAATACGACGCATACAAACATATGAACCATAATCGAAGTTAAGTGCTGATACTCCAGTTGACCACGCAAGGCGAACTCACCGTCAGCCAGTCCGCTAGTGGTATGGACGAGAAGACTTGCTCAAATCACAACGCCACACTCCACAGCTAACAACTACTTGCATGAAATAAAAATCTATTTTACTCTATCTACCTTGAATTGGAAAGACGAAATGGCCTTGCTAGCTACTCATAACAAAGAAGAAATCACCAAGCAATGAAACTCTTTGTAATATGATAAGTGTTCACAACAACCTTTTACAAAACTTTCAAAGGAAAGTTTTCTTCCCTCCACAATCTAAAGCTAACTTCTAAGCTAAATGCCTTCTACTCTCTAGCTCTGATCCAATTCCAATTCTAATCTCTATTTCTAATTCTAATATATTACAAATGAGGGGGGATGCCCCTTTTATAATAAGTCCAATTCAGTGGACGGTTCAGATCAAATTACAATGAAGGGCTCAGATCGAGCCACCTATGCCCTGATTAGGGTTTCTGCCCTAAAAACCGCCACAGAGAGGAGTGGGCAATGAATGCACAGAATATTCTCCACTCCCCTGCAGGAATCATAATGAGCAATTAATGCCCACTACCATCATCAAGAAGATCCTCATCAAGCAGCGCGTTCCCACTGGCCTTCTCCCGGATAGCAAACTCGATCAACCGGGCCAATACTGCTTCAACCTCCTGTGTAGAGATCGGTGGAATATGGTTGAGCTGGAACTCCAAGACTGCTACCGTCTGTCCGTATCTGGTGTAAGATTTTCTCCATGTCACTAAGGCGTCCTGGGTATGCTGAATTATACTAGAGAACGTGGAGACATTCTCAAAGTCATCCAGGACAAGTGACCTCGCAGCTGAGAAGAATGGAGGCAGTCTACTTTTCAAGCCATCAACAGTTATCTCCTCTGGGACCAACTTTCTAGCAAATATGGCTTCTAATGTATTGAGGACTCCCCCCAAGATGTTGCCCATTGCTTTCCTCACTTTAGCTGAATCTGTCCTTGTTGCGTCGTGAAATCCACGGCCTGTGACCACCGAGGAGTACCAACTGGTGAAATCATACCTATCACCTCTCTGAATTACACCTCCATCCACCAAGGTTTCTAGAGGTATATGCATCAAAGCACCCAAACGAAGTACAGTCTTCGTTTGATAGATGCGAGTATCACCCCAGGCCGGATCTACTATATCCATCCGTGCCAAAATACTTGAGGCCTGTCGATAAGCATCGGCGAGGTCCTCCATGAATTTCTCGGGTCTCAAGATGAACACGGCTAACCTAATTTGTCCGCTTTCCATTTTCTTCAAATCCTCTATAAGTAACAACCGACTCCTTCGAAGCTCGATGGACGCTCCACCGCCGGGTTTGCTGTTCACCTCGATGCTAGATTTTACGCATCCTATCAAGGTTTTGTGTTCTTCAATTTTTTATACTTCCCCTCCGTGCGGAGCAACTGATCCTTCAATGCCTGATAGGAGTTATCGAACTCCTCGATAACTTGGGCTCCCGTAGGACGACCCAACTCTACCGTGGTGATCACGTAATTTTCAGGCCTCTCCTCGGTTCGATCACAATCTTCCCTCGGAATAGCCACCTGAAGCGTGCGAGAGCCTGACTCGTCAGTCGAGATCTTTGAAAACTTTCGGGCCCTTTTCTTCTCTGGTGGCGCACTGATCCTCCCGAGGAACTCTTCCATCTCAATGGCTGGATCCGTATCATCCTCGGGTTCTCTCCTCATTCTGTCGGAAAGCCAATCAGGCACTGTCTGCTGTGGATTACAAATGACAAGGGGCTGCTCTTCTGTTGCTCCATCTCGCAGGCACTTCCTCCTCTTAGTTTGCTCGTGCCTATCCTCCTCTATAATCTGGGTATCTCCCGACCCTTGGGTCCCCTGTTCTGTGTTTTCTTCTTCTTCCAAAGCCGTGTCCAACATCTGCTGAAAATGGGTGTCGGCCATTGTTTCCTCTTCCTCTTCCTGTTGGCCGCCCCTGGATAGACTGACGCTAGCTGATTCCCGGGCGTTGGGCTGATCTACCTCCCCAAGTCCCTGCTCTTCCTCTAATCCTGCCCTCTGATCGGCAAATAATGAAACCACTCTCAAACTCGAAGACTGAGTTTGTGAGTGCACGGGTGATGCTTGTTCTATCCTCAACGGTATCGGTTGGGTTGGCACTTCCAATTGTGCCCTCGATGTCTGAGCAATTTGTTTCCCTCTTTTACCGATAACGGCCTTGGGTCACCCATCAAGCTATAAGTAAGGGCGATCGACTTGCTCTTGAGTCTGCATACATGTCTGTCGACCCAAGTCCTGGTAAAAGTCATCACCGGGATAGAAAGAGTGTCCAAGTCCATGATCTTTGGCTCGGACCAATCAGGTGGTGGGACAGGAGTATCCCTAACTGACCCATAGTCGGTTTGCATGACGTTGACATCCTCCTCCACCTGGTCGGGAACTGGAATAATCTCACATTCTTTAATCAACTTGAGAGGAAGTCTGGAAAACATCCTTCTTCTTATCTCAGCCTCATCCACTGCATTTGCCCAAAAGTCCTCCAGATGAGCTTTGTGCCGGTATTCAACGTTCTATATCATCCGGATGTTCTTGTAAGGATCGAAATCCTGTCTGCCTGTGTGATATGACAAATGATAAGATTGCAGCTCGTCCTCTGCCTCTCGGGCTGCCTACAAAGAGGGACACACCTCAATGGAATTTCCCATGGTGATAGGGAAATCAAGTCCACCCTTCTTTTTCCTTTTCTGAATCTTATCGTAGGCAATCAATTGCCTACATACCTCAAGCATTACTATGTGATCAGTGGGGTGTCGTGGTAACCGATACGGATACGAAGTGAACCCTTGCAGCCTAATATATGTGAATTTCGGGAATTGGATGAGCCAATACCCATATTCCACAATCAATGTCTGTGCTTCTTTAGATATTCTCTGCTGCATCCTCTGCTGAAGCGTCCTCGCAATGTGCATTGTGAATGCATCATTTGCCCGTTTATAGTTGGCAATGTTAGCTAAATGTAGCTGCGTGCAGGCTTCATGAATTTTGAATTGACCAGGGGCACAGCCGATTGGCTCCTTGTACGAAATCCCTCTGTACTTAGTCATTCTCGCCAACATGTAAATTACATATGAGCTCATGTAGAAAGTCTTCGTCACCTTCAGGCTCCTGAATTGTTCATCGATGTGGTTGCTAATCATCCTAGCCCAATCGACACACTCCTTTCCTTCCAAGATGATCTCGATGAAGTAGAACATCCAAGGCTCGAAAATGTAAGCCTGTGCACTCCCATTTACCCGGCTCAACATCATTATCAAATCACAGTATTCTTGTTTCACGTCCTCGACAATTATCTGCTTTGGGAGCTTAGTGCGGGGTGGCCTCGGCTTCTGCATCCAAACTCTGTTGATGACTGCAGTGACCCTTTCGAAAGAGGAAGAGTACATCTTGTCTGCCCTTTTGTTTGTCCTGTATAACATCTCCTCAGTAGTTGGAATCCCAAATGCCTCTCCGATGGCATCCGGTGTGAAGTTGGCGAGCAGTTTACCATCCGGAGAGACAATCGTCCTAAGTTCTGGCTTGTAGTGATTGGCGCACTCCATAATTAGCTCTGGACACTGAATTGCTGGCGGAAAACTAGCAGCTGCGTAGATTCCACTCTTCATTATATTATGTACCGTGACTGATGGTTGATGGCCCCCTAGCCCGAACATCCTCGATTTGAGTGCATTTAGATTAAATGAACCAAGGTTGGTGTCATTTAATCCTGCCAACTTTGAAACTATTGTTGACTTTGGGAGAAATGGCTTAGCGAGCCTTTTAATCATTGCCTGCCGGGATGAGCCAGCCTTGCCTGCTTCAGTGTTTGCAGCTTTGCCTGCGGCTCTGCTTGTTCCTGCAACATCCTTTGCTCCGGCCATCTGCAAAATAAAATAGAATAGCAATAAGTTAGGCTGCAGATTTTTAAATAAAATGAAGTAACCTCCGAGACGGCTGCGAACGTGGAGTTAGCTTTTTGAAAATAAAAAACTCTCAGCATAAATTACTAACTCCAAACCTCGTACTGTATAAAAACTTCAAGCTTATAAAGAAGCTTTCAACGACTGCACTTCCGACTGGCGAAGAAAATTGCAGCCAACTACCAACTTTCAGCAATGTGGATACTTTCTCAGCACAAAGCGAATTAAATCCTTTGTCTTGACTTCGTCAACCTCAGCAACTTTCAACTTCTAGCAACTTGAATAAGTAAAATCTGCAGCAAGCTTCAACTTTCGTGCAACTTCAATACTCAGCAATTTCGAAATAAATCCCGAGCACAATATAAATTTCTGCAACTCAACACTCTGCAGCAACTTCAACAAATAAATCTTCCAGCAACTCCGGAAAACAACTTCAACCTTCAACTTCGAAATTGCAGCAACACACTTTCAGCTTTTCGAAAGAAAGAGTCTCGGCAAATGAAAATTTCTCCAACACTTCGCACTTTCAGCAACTCAACACTCCGAAATAAAATAAACTCTCAAAGAATTTCTCTCCTCAACCACTTGGAAAATATTTCAATCTCTCAAGAACTTCTTCAGCAACTTCAGCTTCGAAACAATGTGAGGAGAAATGAGAGAAGAGATTGTTTAAATAACTCTTCTCGGAGAATCCTGCTAAGTAGTGTTGGGGCTATTTTTAGCACCTTCATCAATTTTCCACTCTCTTCGTTCGGAATCTTCTAATTCAGGCGCAGTAGTGGGCTAGTCGTCAGCCGGTCATTATGGCAGTTGCCATTAATAATGATTCCTTCCTCTTCAAATTTCGAATTTTCCTCTTAGTCTGCCAGTTAACTCTTGGCGATTTAAACAACTCGCGAGAAGAACAATCACTTGACTTGATTTAAAATTCCATTTTAAAATCTCGCAGTGTTTAAATAAATTCAACTCGAAAAAATTCGTGGGAGTTGTAAATTTATTTCCAACTTTTAAAATGTCTGTCGTTTAAATCCTCGATTTCATAAAATTTGCCTTAGACATTTTAATTCTCTCATTAAAATGTTCAACTCCGGGTGATTAAAAATTATTTGCATGCTCGAAATAATTCATCCTCTGAGATTTAACCTCCGTCAGGAAAATAATCTAGACAAAACGAGTTTCCTCTGAAAATATTAAAATTTCCCTTAGGAAATTAATTTTAAAATTTCTCGACCCATGGGTGTATTTTAAACGGGTTCATTTAAATTTTCACTTAGAGAATATTTCATCAAGTTGTCAACCCCGTTTAAATGTCTGGAAAATTCTCATATCGTCTCTCAAACTCTTCATGCCAAGGGTGTATTTCTATCTAGTGAAATACTTGTTTCACTTAGGAAAATTTCGAACATCTTCATACTTCTGGCGTTTTATTTTCCATGACTTGGGAATTTTATTAAAATCCTTTTCTCCCTCAGGCGTATTTGATCCCATTCAATTTTTAATTCCCACGCCTTAGACATTCTTCACTTCACACACTTGATAGAAAATTTAAATCTTCACCCCCCTTAGGCGTATATTTCCCCTTGGCATTTTATTCTATTTAATTAAAATCTCCATGCCTTAGAAATTTTATTAACATTCTCTTCCTTGAGGGCGCATTTTACATAACCCACTTTCATTTTGTACCTTAGAAATTTCCAAGTTTCTCATCCCTCCTTGGGCGCAAATGGCTTATGCTATTCACATTTCGTGCCTTAGAAATAAAATTTAAGTCTCCAGCAACCTTGGGCGCATTTCCTTAGTGAAGCTTTGATTTTTATCATGGGCGCATTTGAGGGGTGAGACTTTCAAGTGAAGGCGCATTTTGCCTAGGAAGCTTCAATTTCATTGCCTTAGAAGAATTTTCCATCACCACTTACCTTGAGGGCGCATTTCCACTAGGCACTTTTATTTTCGTGTCTTAGAATATTTCATCAAGCTCACTTTACACCTTGGGCGCATATGGGGTCTTGAGCTTTCACTTTCTTGACTTAGAAATTTCTCCAAGTCTTAGCCACTTTATCTTGCCTTGGGCGCATATGGGGTCTTGAGCTTTCAACTTAACACTTAGAAATTTTTCAAACACTTAGAATATCCTTTCAAGGTGAGGGCGCATTTCATAGGTTCCACTTTCATTTCGTTGTCTTAGGAAAATTTCTCCAGCAACATCTTCCTTGGGCGCATTTACTAGGCCAAGCTTTCACTTGAACACTTAGGCGTTTTTCATAGGGTGAACTTCTATCTTCAATGCCTTAGCCGCTTTTCTCCAGCAACATCTTCCTTGGGCGCATTTTGATGGGGTAGCTTCAAGATGAGGGCGCATTTCATGAGGTGAGCTTTCACTTTCTCTGGAGGGCGCATCTCACCCTTGAAACTTTCATTTGTGTGCCTTAGGCGTTTTTACCAAGCATCATTTTCTCCAAGGTGAGGGCGCATTTTCATGGGTGTGCTTTCGTTTTTGCCTTAGAAAATTTTGATGCTCCCCCTATTCCTCTTTGGGCGCATTTTGAGGTATGAGCTTTTGTTTTATGCCTTAGAAACTTTCAAGGCTTCCATCAAGGTGGGCGCATTTGCTATGCTCAACTTTGAATTTTGCCTTAGACAATTTTCAAGCTATCAATCTGTGAGGTGGGCGCATTTTGAAGGGGATACTTTCATTTTCCCACACTTAGAATATTTTCCATGCCTCTGCCTGCCTTTGTTTATGCATTCTATTTTTAGCAAGTTGTGCTATTTTTAGCAAGTTCCTTGATTTTCAACCTCTAAGGCTCCGTTTTGCCTGAAAATTTCATCATATGATCTTCTTCACCTTGTGAACCTGTTTTGCCAGTCCTCTGCCCTGACCTGCTATTTATAGTAAGTTTTGACTTTCTGACTTCAGTAGCTCCGTTTTGCCTGAAAGTTGCAACGCTTGATCTTGATAGTTTGAGTGTT
>CM021103.1:10963823-10988659 GCA_007115665.2 Sequoiadendron giganteum
TTCTTGTTGGTGTGGAGCGGGATTAGGCCCAATCTTTCGCATACCATCAAAGGCATGACGTTGCTTGAAGCTCCAGAATCGATCAAACAATTGTGTAACATTTTTCCGAATATTCTGACTGAAACCAAGAATGGGGCCGGTTCATCCTTCCCTTGATAAAACACTACTGGTTTTCTTCTTTCATCTGCATGGTCCGACTGGACTTGCTTGCCTTGAGTCATATTTTTCGCATTTTGTTTCTGCTTCACGGCATCATTAGCCTGAGAGCTTTTCTCAATCTCGGCCCTTCCAGGAGTGCCTGTAGAATTTAATACCATACCCTCAAAGTTCTGATATTGTTGTGGTTCCTCCCAAGAATCGTAGGAGGTTTGTGGCACACTTTGCACCACATTTGTGTTCTGTGCGGGACGGGGCTGCGTGACAACCTGGGGGTGTCTTGGCATGTTAGGTGCCTCTTGCGAAGTGCTTCTTGTGGTGGGGATTTCAGTCAATGTCCCGAAGAGAGTCTCTCTTACTTCTTGGACCTTCATCAACTCATAGAGTGGTAAACTGACCTTTATCTTCTTAAATTCTTCCAGTACAAAGGAGCTCAGCTTTCTTACATCTTCTCTAGGAGGATTCTCCTTTTGTCCTCGGATTAACTGGTAAACTGGCTGTTGAGGCATCTGCGGTCCATTTGATCTTGTTTGTGTGGGACCCTGCTGTCTATATTCCGGGGAGTCCTTGGGTGCCATTGGCACGTTGCTCGCATTAGGATGCGGCGGTGTGGTAAAGTTGTTTGGTGGCGTTGACGAAGTTAATGGTTCCCTTTGAGGATAACCTCTTTGATACACTTTAGGGGGCCCACCATCAGTAGTCTGGAGAGCTTGCACTTCCCTGATTCCTTCTACCAAGACACTGTTGTTAAGAGGCGGGAAACTATAGCCGTCTCTGCTTAGGGGCTCATCTCGTGATGCGTACGTGACATGAGCCTCTGAAGGCGTTTGAGCCTCTGGCGTCCCCACGGGACCATTTGCCAAAGCTGGTGGAAATCTCTGATTAACCGACGGAGGTGTATAACTTTGGAATTCAGGTGGAAACTTGAAGTCTTCCAAGATCAGGGCTTGATCATACCGGGGTGTTGGAACTATTTCATACCCCGTGATTGGAGGATTCTCCACTGGTTCTGTATTTTTCAATTCTCCTCTGAAGATGTCAGCAGCGACTTGGAACTCGTGGCATTGCAACTCAGAGTGCTGACTAGTGTTGTGCAATCTACACCATCCTGACAATGCGGCCTCCGCCAGGTATACTCTGTCTGCCGGACGGTTCTCAGGAGGCGGTGGGTTATCCAGTGGTGTAGGAACCCCTCCATTGTTGGGTCCCGTATTCCAGGATCTCTTCTGGAATCCTTGATTGTTATTTCTATACCCATGATTGTTCTCCTGATTGTATCCTTGATGAGCATCATGGTGATGATTCGGAGGATTATTCTGATATCCTCGGTTAGCACCTTGGTGTGCTTGATTGTTCCTTTGCATGGCTTGAATCTGATTATTTTGATTTCTGAGGTATGTTACCTCAGTTGACAGCTTCTTTACTTGTTCCACCAGACCTTTTATTTCATCTCTTTCCTCTTGAGTCTGTGTTGACGGTACTGTGTTTTGCAGATAGACCGGCTGTGCGATTGACGCTTGAGATGAAGGCACTCCGGGGTGGAGAACCAACTGATTTGACGGCGCGGTTGCCTGGTAAGATGGTTGTGGAACTGGATTTAATGCTGGAATTTGCTGATTCCAGGTTTGTATCTGACCGCTCGCAGAACTTAAGCCAGTGTATAATGAGGGACCAGTTGTATTTTGTCCCATGTTCTGGCTCACTTCAACTGCTTTAGCATAAGCTAAGTTCATATCGGCGGGAGCGGGGTGAGCTTCTCTCACAAACATTGCAGTTAAGGGGTCCAAAGCGGCGTAGTAGCTTTCTCTAGCATCCGTGATAGTGTAAGGAGTTCGTAATCTTGTGAGAGCCTTCTGGAATCTATTGTTAAACACATGAATGGGCTCTTTTTCCTGCCTCCTTACTTCTACAAACTGTCTGAACAATTCTGCGGGAGTGATGGGAATACCAAACTTTCCGATGAAGGCCGTCTTCATCTGTTCCCATGTTCTGATTGAACCGACTGGCAAATGTATGAACCAATAATGGGCCTCTTCCCCCAAAGAATAGGGGAACAACCTGCAAGCTACATCTGCGTATGCAATCTGCCTATTGCGTAGGTGGTCTTCAAACATTTTGATGTGATCCTCAGCAGTGCGGTTTACGTCGTGGACGTGGAACTTGGAGCAAAAACTCTCTGGATTCTTTGGCATGTCGTGATAGTCGGCAAACTCCAGCGGAGATGGGTTGGTAACCAACCAAGTAGCACCATTTGCAACTGGCTGAGCCATTGCTTGCCTTCGCCGATATACAGCTGTTGGAGTCGTTCGTTGCTGCTGCTGAATTGCTATTGGTGTGGTATCTCGGGCGGGTCCTTGCTGGGCAAACCTTGAAATGCTAGGCGGAGTTCTGAATAAGCTCGAGACCTCTTCACCGCTTATTGCTTCTTCACTTGATTGAGCTTCTTCGTTTGATAAAATTTCTTCACTTGAGGGAACTTCCCCGTCTGATCGGGTACCTTTCTTCTTCCTTGTTCTAGTAGGTAGCTCTAGCTCTACAAGTTCCTTGGTTGAGCTGGGTGCAGACCTCAAAATTCTCTTCAACTTATCTGGCGAGAAAGAACTGATGCGATCCAGGATGAAGCTGCTTCTTTCACTGGCGAGGCACGGGAGCAAGTGGTTGTCTTTGATTCAATAAATCTCTCTCAATAGCAACTTGGATCTCGATAGCTTTTTCTTCTTCTTCTCGCAACACCAAGCTCGTCCGCATATACTCAGCTGCACTTCTCTTTGTTCTCCACGCGAGGTTGTTCAATCCTGAAAGAATATCCTCTTGGTCGTCGTTGAATCCCAAATTTGGCTGTAGTCGCGGAGATATCCCTCTATGAGGTAGCACCATCTTGGTACATTACACTTTTATAATTTCTTTGCTTCACTATAAAACTAGGGGCCCTCCTTCTAGCGCCAATTCTGTTGACGTGCTTTTTATGACAGCGCCAGCAAAGAATAAAGTTGCCCAACGGTCACTCTATTCTCTCTTGATCAAAGTGTCCCACATGCTAAGATTGCTTGAAAGTTCATGTGTTCGACTCCAAGGTTCCTTTTATCATAATGAGCAATTAATGCCCACTACCATCATCAAAAAGATCCTCATCAAGCAGCGCGTTCCCACTGGCCTTCTCCCGGATAGCAAACTCGATCAACCGAGCCAATACTGCTTCAACCTCCCGTGTAAAGATCGGTGGAATATGGTTGAGCTGGAACTCCAAGACTGCTACCGTCTGTCCGTATCTGATGCAAGATTTTCTCCATGTCACCAAGGCGTCCTGGGTATGCTGAATTATACTAGAGAACGTGGAGACATTCTCAAAGTCATCCAGGACAAGTGACTTCACAGGAAGAATGGAGGATCTACTATTCAAACCATCAGTTATCTCCTCGGTTGGAATCCCAAATGCCTCTCCAGATGTCCGCGTGAAGTTGGCGAGCAGTTTACCATCCGGAGAGACGATCGTCCTACGTTTGGCTGTAGTGATTGGCGCACTCCATAATTAGTTCCGGACACTGAATTGCTGGCGGAAAACTAGCAGCTGCGTAGATTCCACTCTTCATTATATTATGTGCCGTGACGGATGGTTGATGGCCCCCTAGCCCGAACATCCTCGATTTGAGTGCATTTAGATTAAATGAACCAAGGTTGGTGTCATTTAATCCTGCCAACTTTGAAACTATTGCTGACTTTGGGAGAAATGGCTTAGCGAGCCTCTTAATCATTGCCTGTCGAGATGAGCCAGCCTTGCCTGCTTCAGTGTTTGCAGCTCTGCCTGCGGCTCTGCTTGTTCCTGCAACATCCTTTGCGCCAGCCATCTCGTACTGTATAAAAATCTCTGAGTTTAGAGACAACTCTCAGCAACTGCACTTCTGACTGGTGAAGAAAAAACGCAGCAAGCTAATAACTTTCAGCAATGTAGCTAATTTCTCCAGCACAAATAGTTCGAACCTTGACTTCACTTTGTCAACTTCAGCAGTTAGATGAATAAAGAGTTGGCAGCAATATGAAATTTCAACTTCCTCAACTTCTCAACGTTTAAACTTCTTCAACACTTCGACCTTCAGCTCTTTGAGAATTAAATTCTCCAGCAACTCCGGAAAATAACTTCAACCTTCAACTTCGAAGTTGCAGCAACACACTTTCAGCTTTTCGAAAGAAAGAGTCTCGGCAAATGAAAATTTCTCCAGCACTTCGTACTTTCAGCAACTCAACACTCCGAAATAAAATAAACTCTCACAGAATTTCTCTCCTCAACCACTTGGAAAATACTTCAATCTCTCAAGAACTTCTTCAGCAACTTCAACTTCGAAACAATGTGAGGAGAAATGAGAGAAGAGATTGTTTAAATAACTCTTCTCGGAGAATCCTGCTAAGTAGTGCTGGGGCTATTTTTAGCACCTTCATCAATTTTCCACTCTCTTCGTTCGGAATCTTCTAATTCAAGCGCAGTAGTGGGCTAGTCGTCAGCCGGTCATTATGGCAGTTGCCATTAATAATGATTCCTTCTTCTTCAAATTTCGAATTTTCCTCTTAGTCTGCCAGTTAACAGCGCTCGCGAGAAAAACAATCACTTGAATTCCATTTTAAAATCTCGCAGTGTTTAAATAAATTCAACTCGAAAAAAAATTCGTGGGAGTTGTAAATATATTTCCAACTTTTAAAATGTCTGTCATTTAAATCCTCGGTTTCATAAAATTTGCCTTAGACATTTTAAATTCTCTCATTAAAATGTTCAACTCCGAGTGATTAAAAATTATCTGCGCCTGCTCGAAATAATTCACCCTCTGAGATTTAACTTCCGTCAGGAAAATAATCTAGGCAAAACGAATTTCCTCTGAAAATATTAAAATTTCCCTTAGGAAATTAATTTTAAAATCTGTTAACTCATGGGTGCATTTTAAACGGGTTCATTTGATTTTCACCTGCCCCATGGAAAATATTCATCGATATCAAATCTTCCCCTTGAAAAATATTCGTCAACTTTCAACTGCCTTTGGAAAATTTTAAAACTCATCAAATCATCCTTCCATGCCAAGGGCGTATTTTTCCCTAGTGAAGTGTTTTATCACTTAGAAAAAAATTTCTAACACTTTCTCTACCATAGGCGTATACATTTTGATGAAATATTTATTTCATTTAAAAAAAATTCCTCACTTTACACCTCTGGCGCACTTGACCCCTTGGCATTTATTTTTTTGCGACTTAGAAATTTTCTCCTGTCATCTCACATCTTGGGCGTATTTCTCTTAGTGATGTTTTATTTTGCCAGCTTTTACCCTTGCCACGCCTTAGAAACATTTTCAATCAAGGGCGTATTTAGCATGAGCCACTTTCATTCTCCACACTTAGAAAAATTTTAAAAAAAACCTCCACTTCAACTTGGGCGCATATTCATGTGTCTACTTCCATTTCGTTGCCCTAGCATCTTATTGCCTCCTGGGCGTATTTTACTCATGCAAGCTTTGATCTCTCACTTAGAAAATTCTCAAACACTTAGAATATCCTTTCAAGGTGAGGGCGCATTTGCTAGGTTCCAATTTTATTTCGTTGTCTTAGGAAATTTTCTCCAGCAACCTTGGGCGCATATGGGGTCTTGAGCTTTCATTTCCATGCCTTAGAAATTTCTCCAAGTCCTAGCCACTTTATCTTGCCTTGGGCGCATTTTGACCTCTCTACTTTCATTTTATGCCTTAGAAGAATTTCGGCCATCTCCTCTTCATCATGGGCGCAAATGCTAGGCCAAGCTTCCATTTTCTCTTGAGGGCGCATTTTGACCTCTCTACTTTCGTTTGTGTGCCTTAGAAGAATTTCGGCCATCTCCTCTTCATCATGGGCGCAAATGCTAGGCCAAGCTTCCATTTTCTCTTGAGGGCGCATTTTGACCTCTCTACTTTCGTTTGTGTGCCTTAGAATATTTCATCAAGCTCACTTTACACCTTGGTGAGGGCGCATTTACATGGGTCTACTTTCGTTTTTTTTGCCATGGGCGCATTTCAAGTGCCATGCCTTCACTTTACACCATGGGCGCATTTCAAGTGCCATGCTTTGATTTCCAATGCCTTAGAACAATTTGAAGGCACTTCCAAGGTGGGCGCATTTACATGGGTGTGCTTTTGTTTTTATGACCTAGAAACTTTTCAGTCTTCAATCCTTGAGGTGAGGGCGCAAATCACTAGGTGAGCTTTTGTTTTTGCCTTAGAAAATTTTCAAGGCTTCCATCAAGGTGGGCGCATTTTCATGGGTGTGCTTTTGTTTTTGCCTTAGAAAATTTTCAAGGCTTCCATCAAGGTGGGCGAATTTTCATGGGTGTGCTTTCGTTTTCCCACACTTAGAATATTTTTCGTGCCTCTGCCTGCCTTTGTTTACGCATTCTATTTTTAGCAAGTCGTGCTATTTTTAGCAAATCCCTTGATTTTCAACCTCTAAGGCTCCGTTTTGCTTGAAAATTTCATCAGATGATCTTCTCTGCCTTGTGAACCTGTTTTGTCAGTCCTCTGCCCTGACCTGCTATTTATAGCCACCTGCCATTTATAGCAAGTTCTGACTTTCTGACTTCAGTAGCTCCGTTTTGCCTGAAAGTTGCAACGCTTGATCTTGATAGCTTGAGGGTCACTCTGATGCCAACCTCGGGTGCAGACCTGCTATTTATAGCCGTGCCCTGACTTACTAAAAATAGTAAGTTCTCCGATTTCGCTCAAATTTTGCCAGCAGGTACCTTGAAGTGTGCTGACATGGGTGGGGTACTTTGTTTCGGCTATTTTTGGATTTTACCCCCCTATAAAAGTGGAAACCCTAATTTGATTTGTATGTATCCCGAACGGTCTCCGTTTGACTTCGTTCTTCTGCATGTCGTTCTGCTTGCTGAACTGGAGTGTTGGGCGGCTGCCAGAGTGTACCTGCTAAAAATAGAAACTGTCTGAAAAGTGACTCATCCACTGCCGGATGGTTTTGCATGTCATATTGCCCGCGGGATCTCAAAAAACCCAGAAAAACCCAGAAAACTGGTCTGCATGCATGCACTGGCTAAAAATAGTAAGTCCTCAAAACTCGATCTTCTCCGCTTGCAAGTCACACCGTTGCGAAGCTCTCGAAAAACCCATAAAGAAAAACCCGACATGCATTGAAAAACACTGCATGCGAACCCTAAAAATAGCCTCCGAAGGCTGAACTCTGAAAGTGGTTGTCTCGGTTTGCATGTTACATCACTGCGAAGGCTTTGGAAAACCCAGAAGGATTCTCCAGACATGCATCTGAAAAGCTCATGTGGAAACCCTGAAAATGGCTCTTGAAGCCTGAACTGCCAAAAATAGCAAGTCGTCTGATCTGGCTCAAAATTTACGTGTAGGCAGCTTGATGTTACCCGGATGCAGTGGAACTGACAAAATTCCAAAATCTCAATAAAATAGTCCCAAATTGAATACTTACTAAAAATAGTAAGTTGCCGGAATACAGTGAAAATTTAGGGGGACTCTGCTGGAAGTCTTCTGACTGCTGCACTAAGCTTAGATTTCAATTTTATGACTCGGTTTGACCTTAAATAAGCCGGAAGGATGAAAACCCTAATTACACAGACTTAACCAAAATTTAACCTGGGTCAAACGACAGGACATCCCCGGAAGGACCAGAGACCAGAGAGAGAGCGAACCAAAGCCAAAAGACCAGAATGGAGCAAAATTTAGGGGGTCCCCATCTTGATGGGGTGATGTGTGAAAAAAGGTCACAACAGGCGCACTCCATGATGAGCTCCGGACATCGGATAGCTGGCGGAAAGTTGGCAGCTACATACAATCCACTTCTGACAATACTGTGTGAAGTCATTGACGGGTGATGGCCTCCAATCCCCAATATTCTTCTTCTGAATGCTTCCATGTTGAATGAGCCTAAGTTCGTGTCAGACAGCCTGCCGAGCTTGGATGAAAATTTGGATTCTGGCAAGAATGACTTGCCCAATTTCTTGATCACAGCCTGTCAGGACTTAGTGTGGTTGTTTCTGCCTGCAGCTCTTCTGCTTGATTCGACCATTCTCAACTATCTTGTTTACTTCAGCTGTAAAATTTTCTGTATTTGCAGAAACTCTTGAGACTTCTTTCAAATTCGTACTTCACTTCTAGAAGAAATGTACTTTCAGCAACTTGTAAATGTTTTCACGAATGTGAACTTTTAGCAACTGCAGCCCTCTCAACTTCAGACTTCTCAGCAATCGGATGAAACTTCTTCACAAAGTCGAACCTTCTCAGCAATTGCAGCAGCTAAGGAATTCGCACCTCTCAGCAATTTGAGACTTCAGCAAGTTAGGTCGCACCTCTTCAGCAACTTCACTCTTTTCAGCAAATTCGCACTTCTCACAAATTCGAAATTAGCAACCTCCAGCAACTTCAACTTTTGCAAACTTGCACTTCTCCTTCAGCTCTCTCACAATTTCGAACTTCTCAGCAATTGCAATCTCTTCAGAAATTCGTACTTTCTCTTAGCCAATAATTTTGCATTCAGCAACTGGTGAGAGGAATGAAGAGGGTTTGAAAATCTTATAGCCTGGTTGAATTCTTGCAGAGGCTAAACTTAGCAAATATTTTGAATTCATTTTCCCTCTCTTTTCCAGTTGTCACACTTGTCGTCTGAAGCATCGGAATCTCGAACTTCTAGAATCACGAATTCATCATCTCTGCACAGGCCTGCCTCATTGCATTTGATTTTAAAATATTCATTCCCTTGAACAATTTCAAATTGTTTAGCTAAGGCATTTCATCTCATTTTATCTTTGGCAAAATTATCAAGTTCAAGCTTCTTAGCGAAATTCCTCATCCATTTTATTCGTTTGCCTTAGGAATTTTATTTAAAATAGGCACTGGGAAAAATATCCATCGAAACGATGTGGACATGGCGTGGAGTAAGCTTGAATCACCTCTGAATTGCGAATGTTTAATACCCAGAAGAGAAATTCTTCCAGAATCCATCGTTTTCATGTGTATCCGGACGAAGGGGTTCTTTTAATTTTTATTATTTAAAAATAATAAAAATGGCTAATGTTTATTTCCTCCCCTCCGGATGTATTCCACTCCTGTAATTTCCCATTTCTTGGCCTTGGCAATTTCTCTTGATTTTCCTGAAAAAAAAATCCCTTCTGAAGATTTTTTTAACTCTGGAAACTAGCATCATCCTCTAGGCGTGTTCTTCATTTTCCCTTAAAAGAAATGCCTTAGGAATTTAAATTTAATTATTTTACCCTTGAAGGGCGCATAAAGCATGTCCTTCTTCCATTTCCTTTCTTAGGCAATTCCACGCCTAGACATTTCCTTTCTTACTTAGCCATTTTCACTCTTCAAGTCCCCACTTACTAGGTGCATTTCATGATGTGGAGAGGAAGAAATAAATAAAAAAAAACCCCTTGGTCTTTTAAACAATCACGCCCCCTTAGCATTACTTCCCCCTTGGCGCATATGACATGGTGACCCCTCACCTTCCTTGAGCGCACTTCACCTTCATCAAAGAAAAACAACACCATCATCTTGTGACCCTTCAGCTTCCTATGGCGCATATGGGCTTGCATACTTCCATGTTAGGCACATTCACTAGTGTTAGGGGGAAAACATTACGTCCTGGTGACTGTTCAGCTCCCTTGGGCGCATTTCACACATGCAACTTCCAAGTTGGGCGCATTTCATAGTGTTGGAAGGAATTCCGCCCCCTTTAAGTGACTTTTCACCTTCCTTGAGCACATTTCACCTTCATCAAAGAAAAACAACGCCATCATCTTGTGACCCTTCAGCTTCCTATGGCGCATATGGGCTTGCATACTTCCATGTTAGGCGCATTCACTAGTGTTAGGGGGAAAACATTACGTCCATGGTGACTGTTCAGCTCCCTTGGGCGCATTTCACACATGCAACTTCCAAGTTGGGCGCATTTCATAGTGTTGGAAGGAATTCCGCCCCCTTTAAGTGACTTTTCACCTCCTTCTAGCGCATTTGCTAGTGTGAGAGGGAAATCTTTTGCCTTAGGCGCATATTGGCTTTGCAAAGGAAGGCGCCTCCATCTTGTGACCCTTCAGCTTCCTTGGGCGCATATGGGCTAGGCTGCTTCCACTCTTGGGCGCATATGCATGTGTTGGAAGGAATTCCGCCCCTTTCAAGTGGCTTTTCACCTCCCCTTGGCGCATTCAAGCTTGTAGACTTCCTTCTTTGAGCGCCTATCGAGGTGTGTGAGGAAAATTCCATGCCTTAGGAATTTTTTTCCGCCTTAGTGAATATTTTCATGCTTTGGGTGACCTTTCACCTTCCTTGGGCGCACCTAGGGGTATGAGGGGGAAATTTTATGCCTTAGAAGAATTTCCATGCCTCCTTTGGTGACCTTTCATCTCCCTCTGGTGCCTTTCAACCATTGCTCAGGAAAATCTCACCTAGAGATTTTTGTATCTTCCATTCTTCCTAGGCGCATATGAAGGTGTCTGCATGCTAGTCATCCTTTATGAGTTTCCAACGCCCTTTATGCCCTAGCTTTCTATTTTTAGTAAAATTAGGGTTTCATTGCATTTCATCCTGTTCTGAACTGGAAGTGGGGTGGCTGTGCCTTCACTGACTTTTGTCACCTTGTTCATACCTCATCTGGCACAGTACATACTTTTTTTAGCCACTTACTATTTTTAGTAAGTTTCAAAGTTGCCTGCTTCAGTAGCTCCGTTCGACCTGAAAATTGCTATGTCTGATCATGATAACTTGAGTGCTCTGTTCATACCGACTTCCGGCGTAGGCCTGCTATTTATAGCCGTGTCCTGACTTACTAAAAATAGTAAGTCCTCCGATTTTGCTCAAAATTTTCCAGTAGGTAGCTTGAAGGATGCTGATCATGGCAGTGTGCTTTGTTCTGACATCTCTGCATTTCGCTTCATCTATTTTTAGACGTGGCAGGGGAAACCCTAATTTGATTTGCATGTGTTCTGGACTACCCCCGATCACCTAATTTCTACTGTTTGCCAATCTGCTCGCTGGAATGAAGTAATAGGTAGCTGCTGGGATGACATTGCTATCTATAGTAAGTGTCCGGAAAGTGGTCAACCAGATGTCGGACGAGTTTGCATGTCACAGTGCCCGTGGGATCTCAAAAAACCCAGAAAAACCCAAAAAACTGGTCAAAGTTCTGGCACTGGCTAAAAATAGTAAGTCCCTCAAAACTGACTCGTTCCGTTTGCATTTAACGTCATTGCGAAGCTCTCGCAAAACCCACATGGAATATCCGGACACGCATTGAAAATTCCTACATGCAAACCCTAAAAATAGCCTCGGAAGGCTGAACTCTGAAAGTCACCATCTCCTCTTGCATGCTACATCATCGCGAAGGTCATGGAAAACCCAGATCAATTCTTCTATCATTCGCTGGAGAATTGCTTGTTTAAACCTTGAAAATAGCCTCCGAAGGCTGAACTGCTAAAAATAGTCAGTTGTCTGAATCTGTTCAAATTTCACGTGTAGGCACTCTGAAGCTGCCTGATTGTGCTGAAGTCATTAGAATCCCGAAATCCTGAGGAACAAGCCTCGAATTAGGCACTTACTAAAAATAGTAAGTGGTCGGATTTCAGTGAGATTTCAGGGGGATTCTGCTTTGAGCTTTCTGAATGTGTTGCTACACTTAGATTTCACCTAAGTAACTCAATCTTGACCTCGAACGGGTCTAAATGATAGAAACCCTAAATTTGTCAATTACTTCAACTGAGGTCAAACGGGACACCCTCAGAAGGACAAAAGACCAGAGACAGAGAGAACCGAAGCCAAAAGACTAGAATGGAGCAAAAATTAGGGGGTCCCCATCTTGGATGGGGTGATGTGTGAAAAGGTCACAACAGAACCTTGGAGTTGAATGCATGATATTTCATGCAATCTTAGCATGCAGGACACTTTGATCAAGAGAGGATAGAGTATCTGTTGGAAACTTTATTCTGTGTTGGTGGGGTCATAAAACACCCATCAACAGGACCTAGGACTGTAAATGCTCCTTTTGATCATCTCGGAGTTGGACTTGTTTAGAGTGAAACTAGGCATCCCATGGCTAGTTTCCATGAATGTAGTTTCTTCAATCATGCATAAGTGTTTAAAGTTTTCTCATGAGGGTCTGTGCATGCCGTGCAAGTCACTGGATATAAACCTTTGGTGTCGCATGGGGGCTACTTGTTAGATCACTTTTTGTCTGCCCCTGTTGGTTTGCTTCCTCCAAGGATGGACTTGCTGTACCACACCTATGTCAAATATAAGAATGGGGGCATGGCACCGAAGGTGACCTACCCTATCTCCCCTTACACTATTTCAGTCAAAGGTTCTATGATTGTGCAATAGTAGGCTGCATCCTCCTCACAAAAGGGGAAGGGGAAGTCTACTCGTGCCCTAGAGTCTTCTTCTTCTTTTGTTTTTCCATCCGCTTTTTCTTCTCACCCTGTTGTGGCATTGTTGGCCTTTTCTCCCATGCCTTGCATGGGGAGTCTAATGGTGCTTGCTTGGCAGAAGGCCAAGCGTCAAGTATTTGAACTTCTCGTCTTACCCACGGTGCTGAGTCCCGTTGTCTATGGTAAGGGGAAGGGACCTTGTGGAGTTGCCCCTACATCTCAACCTCTATAGCCTCCTACTGCTCTTGCCCCTTAGGTAGTGAATGGGAAGAGGCTCGCCGTTGGGGTGCTTGTGTCTGCTTCTCCATTTTCCTTTGTTTCCACTCCTGCGCTTCGTACTCCTACTCTCATCCAAGAGGCTGCCCTTCCACTAGTAATAGTTGTGGAGGACACACCTATGATGGAATAGGATCCTGTTGTTCCTTCTCAAGCAACTAGTTCTAGTTCCCGGAGCCGACAAAA
The DNA here is from genome assembly GCA_007115665.2 of Sequoiadendron giganteum. Lineage (NCBI taxonomy): Eukaryota > Viridiplantae > Streptophyta > Pinopsida > Cupressales > Cupressaceae > Sequoiadendron > Sequoiadendron giganteum. The sequence goes on from CM021103.1 coordinate 10,976,842, forward strand.
CCAGCTTGCGTGTGAGCATAAGCATTGGAGGAAGGCTTTGGTTGTTGATCAAGCTGCCTCGCAGAAGGTAGAGGAGGAGCCAACAACTCTTGTTTCGACATCTCCTGTTGTGCCTCCCTCTTCTGTTTCTTCCACTTCAGTTCTTGTTGCCTCGGTTTTGCTTTTGGCTCCTCCCACGAATTTTGGTGACCCTTACCCCAAAAGGGTGCAAATGTTCTTCTCTCCCTTGATGGAGCCCCCTCTTCTGATGTCCCTTCCAGACATCCCTCCGTTTTCCCAACCTATGGACATGCTGAACACCATGGTGGTGTCTGATCCAGCCTTGTCCTCTTCCTCCTCGTCTTTCAGTTCTTCTATGGGGATTCTGCATCCTCTGCTAAAGCGTAAGTTAGAGGACGACCTCGCTTCCAACAGAGGTCAAAAGAAGGGATCACCTTCTTCGGGAGACGGTTCTACTTTGTCTTGTGCCATCCTTGTGGCAGAGGCAGCGTCGACATCTCCCGAGTTTGTCACCATCTCTTTTGACGAGATTGATGGTGTATCTTAGACTCCTCCTTCATCTCCAACTCAGTTAACACATGGCACTCTTGTTAAGTGCATGTTTAACTCGGTTGATGATGTCCTGGCTCTGTCAACGATATTTGCGAGATCGATGACTTTTACCTCATAGGAGTTGAGTAAAGAAGACTTTGAGGGGCATTCTTCCTTGGTTTTTGTCATAGGAGAGTCGGAGGGTGTTTCCCTTGTGATCCTACCTTTGCAAGCTCGTATGTCATCCACTTATAATGATCTAGATTGGGAGAACGACGACCTCCTGGTTGCTAAGGACTAGGGGAGTACCTCTTCTTTCTTTGTAGATTAGATTTGTGTGTGTGTTGTGTTTCCCTCGTGCTTGTTTTTATGTGTTCCTGGAGGACCCTTGCCACTCTTGTAGGTGCTTGGATACAGGAGTGAAATTGTGTCATAAACTTCCTCTATATGTTGCATCATTCTTCTATATGTTGTATGTTGATTTTTGACAATTGGGGACCTTGCAAAGTGTTGGGAGCATTTAGGCTTCCTTTCCATGTTGACCCAATCTTTTATTTATTTTGTCTTCACGTGCTCTTCTTCAGATTTGGGAGATTTGGGGACTGATGATCTTTCGTTAACATATATTACGGGTTACCTATAAGAAGTGATCTAACCTCGAACTCTCAGATTCCCTTGTCTCTTAATTTCTTCGTCTTTGCTTATTTTTCCTTGTTTATCTTTCTCTCTTCTTTTCTTGCTTCTTGATGTTGTGGTGCCTATGTGTTGTCACTCGCGTGTGCGACAACATTTCCATGTCAACATCTCATCATGTATTGTGGACCATGTCATCTTTGCATATCTTCTTCCTTTCCTTAGGATGCCACGTGCTCCTTCAATTTTCACACACCATCCTAAGGGGGGACTACTACTTCTTTGATTTTCAATTAGGTGTATTCGGTGGCCAACAAATCCCTTGCTGGAAATTTGGTATTTTTCAAAGATCACATCCTTCAATAAGGATCCCCTTAGCAAGGTTTTCTTTCAAAATCAAATTCGTAGCGAAAAAAATTGGAAAGCTTTCCTTCGAGGAGGTGATTTTTTTTTTTCGGTTTCCTTGACGAAAGAGAATTTTTCAAAGGGATTCCTTGATGACAGGATCATTTGGGAAAATGTCATCGCTTTTCACAGAGCATCCCTTTGCATAGGCCCCTTGCAATTTTGAAGGATTCCCAAGGGACCCCTTTGAAAGCTTCTCCTTCAGTTGTCTGTCCTAATATATGACTGTTTGTTTGCGGAATTTTTCTTGCCTGACATGTTTTGTCCGTGGATTAACATGTTGCTTTGCAGGACCAAGCACTTGTGAAGTTACTTTTACAATCGAGTTCCTCGTCAAGCTTTCCTTGTAGGACCAGTCAAACTCTATGAAGCCTTTTCATTTCTGGCCCCTAGGATTGAGCACTTGTGGTGCCTCTTTTGTAGGACCGAGCACCTATGAAGTGCTTTCATTTAGGATTGAGTACCTGAAGAACCTTTGTTCACCTTTTGCGGGATTGAGCACCTGTGGAGCCAATTCTGTAGGACTTAGCACCTATAGAGCTTTTGTTCACCTCCTACAAGATCGAGTACTTGTGGAGCCATCTCTCTTGCATGTCTGAGCATGTGAGATCGTGATCTACTTCCTCGACGGTTCAGGTATATGCATTTCATCTTTTTCTCTACTTTAACTTGCATTTGCTGACACATATGCTTGCTAAAGTGGGGAGAAAATACAATGGCGTGAATTTGTACCCCTTGCAAATTCCCCATTTTCATACCCCCCACCATAGAAAATGTAATTTTGATGATGCAATCTCGACATTCGCCACCTTTCCTTGTCCACCCGACAGCTACTTGCATGTTGGTGAAGGAATTTTGTCAAGGATGGTGTTGTGACCTATTTCACACATCGCCCCATTGCAAATGTGGACCCCCAGTAGTTTTCTTTTTAGGGTTTTGTTATAGCATTGCAATTTCATAAGTCCATTTCTTTGACAGTTTGTAGTTAGAGTTTTTGAGAAGTCACCCGGGTCAAGTAGGGAATTCAAGCCCATAATAGTGCCTAGACATCATTAAAGTGCTCAGAAGACGAGGAACACCATTGCTTTGAGTCAATTCTGACACTTCCTATTTTTTAGGGATTCTTTTTTTTTGCTTTTTTGATTTTTGGCATTTTGGGACCAATCCGAGAAGCAACTTTTTTGGCCTGCTTTTTGCTTTTTTGCTTTTTTGCTTTTTTTTTTCAGCTTTTTTGAAAGTTGACCTAGGATTGGGTCCCTCAGGCCATGGCGATAACGTACATATCTTTAGCATCAAAATTTAATGTCTCCGAGTATAAAAAGCAAGGAAAAATCTCCACGCGAGGGTTTTGTTCCAGATGATCTAGATGAGAGAAAGAAATTCATCTAGATGTTAGGATTGGTAAACATGGCATAAGCATCACCAAGTACGCCTAGAAGAAAATGCACATGGTCTAGCACATGGTCAAGTCTGCCCAAGAGGAGATGGTAGAGATCAAGCCAAGTCCGCCCAAGGGAAAATGCACATGGCAAGGAAGCCATGAAGTCTGCCCAAGCATGTCTAGCCAACCTTGAAGTCCGTCCTTGGCATGAAGGGAACAAAGTCTGTCTAGAAGAAAATGGAGATGGAAAAGATCAAGCCAAGTCCGCCCAAGGAAGAGAAGCACACCCAACAGAGTGCCAAGTTCACCCAAGAGAGAAGATGTCCAAAGGAAGGCCAAGTCCACTCAAGAGAGGAAAATATATAGGCCACTCCAAAGTCCGCCCACCAAAGGAGAAATGTCTAGCTAGCTTTAAATTCCGCCCAAGACAAACATGGCATGAAGAGTACAAAGTCTGCCATAGACAAATGGGAGATGGCAAAGGGGTCATGAAGTCCGCCTTAGACAAATGGAGATGTCCAAGCAAATATAAAGTCTGCCTAGGGTGAAGTTGGCATGGGTAAGCCAAAGTCCGCCCTAGGAAGATGAAAATGTCCAAAGCACTCCCAAGTCCGCCCACACATGAAGATGGCTGGAAAGGCATGAAATCCGCCCAAATGAGGATGTCCAAGAGCAAGCAAAGTCCGCCTAGCTAAAGGAGAGAGAAAAATGACATGAAAAATAATAAATTGGCCATGGGTAAAATAAAATTTCACCATAATTAAAGGATTAAAAGGTTGGAAGAGGTTGGAAAAATAAAATTCAACACTTAGGATATATTTTTTTATATTTTTCCGACACTTGAAGAAATTTTTGAAATACTCAACACTTAGGAAAATCTCCAAGCTCAAAGAAAAATCTAGAAGATTTTGGCTAAGGATGGCGCCATGGTGAAAATTAGAAACTTTCTCTAAAATATTTTCGATGAAGATTAAATTGCCATTTTGGAAAAAATAAAACAAGTCCGGGTTCGATGAATCTAAGAAAAAAGAACATGAAGTTACTAAAATCATCGACCTCTCCAGCTTTATAAGAAGTTTAACTTGTCATTTTCAATTCATTCTCTCCGAAGTTCGATTATGAGAAGGTTTTAGCTCTCCCAAAGTTGCGAAAGATAAATTTTCGAAGTAAAGGACAGAGAATAGAGTGAAATTTCTGAGTTGAAGGGCGTAATTTCTAGAAAATAAAGTGTTTTTTCTGAGTTTTAGAGTGAATTTTCAGAATTAAAGGTCAATTCACAATCAAAATATACTTTTGAAGGTTCAAAATATGAGTTTGATTGAATTCCTCCCTCTTTCTTCTATCTTATTCACTTATTCTAACAAAAATTTGCTGAGTACTTAGCCAAATTCTTTCATTTTCAGTCTGATTTTTCACAGAATTTATCTTTTTGACAGGCTGAAAGTGAAATTTTTCGAATAAAGGTCCAAAAACATCAGAATTAAAATCCTCGAAGTAATGTCAATCCTTTTCATGTTTATTGCAGATTGATGACCACCAAAGGAGAACCTTCAAGCAAAGCCCAAATGAAGTTCGCCAGTAAAGGATTGCAGTCGGAGTCAAAAATCAACTCCAAGTGGAAGAATGTCACAAACATCAACCTTGGACACATGGATTTTAAAGATCTCAAGAAGAGAATGTATGGACAAGATGGACTCCTACCAACACCCGTTTCTTGCTGGATGATGAGAAATGGCATTGTCAAGCTGTTGGATTTCCACCAACTATGGAGTGTGCTAAATTGATGGTCGAGTGTGCCATACACTACAATGTACAGGAGAGACAAATTATTGCACCAGATGGGAGAGTATTGGCTCACCTTGGAGATTTAGCCATTCAAGAATCATTTGGCATATTGAGTTATAACCGAACTTCCTACAAAACCAAAGAGGATGTCAGAAGACTTTATGAGGACCAATTGGAGATTTGTGTAACAAATATCAATAAGTTGTGGTTAGAGAAGCCGAGGCCTTCCATCAAGAAAATGCCGAAGAGATTGCTTTGTATTGACTTCAAGGAGGAGTATGGAGATATCGTTTTTCTATTAAACAGAGTAATGGGCAGCCTTAAAGGTGCACCTTTTGAGACATGGATGTATTACTTTATTGATGAGATCACCTCGGGTGTCAAAATGATCAATTGGTCATGGATAATTAGTGACAATCTCAATGAACAGTTAATAAATTTGGAAAGGACAGTCTTTTTACATGAGTTCCTATATCGTCTACTTATTGGCTAGAACTTACAGATACACAGGATTGATTTGCAGAGGCGTGGTAGGCAATGGTGAAAATGAATTTAAGTCCTATGATTGTTATCCAGAGTTGCAACTCAGCGAGAAGACCCACTTTAGACGGGTAAATGATTCCTTCTTGATGTATATCACCAAGATATTGCAAGGAGGAACTCATCAGAGGCTCACTCATGAGGCCAAGTGTTTGATTAGCAAGTATGGATCCCGGTTTATCCAATTTCCAAGATTCACATATATAAGAGTTAAAGGATTCACTAGATGTCCTTATCGACTTTCGATTTACCCTACCAACAAAATGGTCTTGCTTGAGGTCCTTAGACAATTGGAGACATACCAAGGCCTCCAGAGATCAAAGCAGAAGGTAGCCATTACCTTCCCATTTTTCATCGGAAATATGCTGGAGTCTTGTTCGTTGGCACAAGTAGCCGAAAGTGCCAGGTTAAAAATGCAGTGGTATCCATTCACATCTTACTGCGCTGATTTTGATCCTCAAAACCATATTGGGACTGCGAATGGAAAGAAATATAGACATAAGGTAGACCTGGAGGATTTTTGGGCAAATGCTGCAAATGAATATGATCTTAGGAAAAGGTTATGGTCCAGATTGCCAGTGAACTTGATCACAACAATTGAGCTTTTTCGTGTGCCTAACCAACTAGAGGATGATGGAGAATATGTTCAACCACACTATGATGAGAATTGGCCTCTTCCTCCTGTGAAGTGGTCAGAACTAGAGCTCGTAGATCTAGCTACCTTGATGAGGCCGATTGTTAAGCATTCATAGTGGTGGGTTGATCAACAAGTCTAGGAGTTAAGGTGAAGAAAATTGACCCTCACTTATGACTTAATGGGCGAGATGGAATCATATTCCTTGAATGCAAGAGCATCTCAAAGTGTCGAATTAATTGAAAGCATCAATTCCAAGAAAAGGAAGGAAGCAGTTGATGAATCTATCAGATCAAAGGGGAAGACAACTATAAATGAGGAACCTATTCAGAAGAAGCAGAGATCGGAGCCATCCCATTCTGCCACATCCAGGAATGTGAACAGGGTGTTAATTATTGACGATGATTCATTGGCCAAAATAAGGATTCCTTCTCTAATCCATGAGGGGAATATTGAATCAATCCAGTAGGACGATGATGAGCCCCATCTCCTACAGGCATGGAGATACTCGAATTGGAAAATGAGATGGATATTCTAGATGAATTTCAGGAGGGAATGATTTCCGCTCTTAGAGGAGTTTAGGATATTCCATGTGAAGAAAGTAACCAAGAAGAGGAAGGCATTGAGCAGCCTACAATTCATGATTGGTTAAAAGAGATATTGAAGATGAAAGCACCAGTGGAGATTCAGGAAGAGGATGATACAGCCGATTTCTTGGCCAGATCAGAGAAGGTCACTGTCAAGAAGCTAGCCAAGAAGTTTTCCACGATCCAGAGAGATGAAGTCGGCTGCCGTTCAGTGCAAATTGCAGTGCCAACATTGGACAAGACAAAGGACGATATTACTCCTCATGAGTATACAATTACTACTATCAACTTGGGACCAACTACAAAGGGTTAGGAAGTTGAAGACTTAGACAATTCAGTCGCTTCCATCAAGGCGTGGTTGGAAAAGGAAGTAGCAAAGAAAAGAGAATATAAAAAGGAGATTGAACACTTGAAGGAATACATTCAACACTTGACCAAACCTCTCAATCAAGGCGATTCAGTAGCTCCTCCACTTTTAAACTCTTCGTAGGAAGCGGTCAAATATTTTGAAGAAGAGATGGTCATAGCTAAAGAGACCAAGGAGTGGATGGCTAGCAAAAGTGAAGAAGCAGCCACATTTGTGGAAAGATTAGTACTAGCCTATGGGTAGACTTCCTCTTTGCTTTCCAGAATTGCTGTCATGATAGAAGCTTGGGACAACCTTCAGGATATTCAAGACAGAATCATTCCATGACTTAGAGTGCTAAAAGGAATCCCAAAGCAGGAATTGATTTATGGGAAAATAATTGCAGTAGGCACTGCATATGATTTCCACACTTGGTACTGGGCATTGATTGCACGGAGCGAGGTCTTAGAAAAAGTGAAGGCCGATGGAATTAGAGTTGAGGAGTAGATAAAAGAGATTCAAAATAATATTTTCCTTATAGTTGCGGATGTACTTGAGAAGGAGATCATTTAAGAAAATGATATGCACCTGGAAAGTCTAAAGCTTAGAGTTGAGGAGATTTTCTTCACCATCACTGGACTAGTCTTGAAGCAGAATTTGACTAAGGCAGCAAACTTCTTGTCTATCCAAGATGCCTTCCTAAAATAGGAATTGGAGTGGGAGAGTTCTTTCGCTGGGTGTACTGAGGACTTGGACGGATTAGAATTCAAGGTGAACATGTTGCCACATGTCACGATGGAGGAGGTCATCCCAATTGTGTCCAGATTCATTGAACATATTGCCACTCAAGAGGATAAGGATGCATTTCCTTGAAGATAACTCCTCGTGCCACTTGTTCTCCATGCAATTGATGTTATTTTGGGAAACCCTAATTAGGGTTGTTATGTCTTGTTCTTGGCCTTTCATTTGTTTTTCATAACTCTATATAAATTCCTATTCTCTCGTTTCATATTGTGAAGAGAGTTTTATGAAATTATTGCGTAGAGCTACTTTGGATAATAAAAGTTCATATTGCAAGATTGCTTTGAATCCTTCTTATTGTCAAGTGGTTGCATGGTTGTATATCTCCTTCAACATAGAATAGATTTAGAATAGAATTTGATTTACATGCTTGTTAGATGAATGAAAGATTTGATAGTATAGATCGGTGAAATTCTTGCTCATACTTTCTTTGAATGAATGATTTTTGTTCAATGTGTAAATTTAGCCTGAGCTTATATTGTGGATGCTTCAACTTCTACTATGGATCAAATATTGTTCCATTGATGGTATTATTTCATGGTATGAAAATCTTAAGCACAACCCTAGAATATTGCACTTACTTTGTGTAGTTGTCGTTTATGTGGCGAAGCAAAGTATTGTTATTGGTTTCACCTAGTCTCTACCATCTCTTGAGTTCTTAGAAATAGCATAGAACTTCTAAACCCTTATCCTTTTTGCATTTTTTTTTAAACTCCAAAACTGAAAATCCAAAAAAAAAGAGCATTTACCATCGAATTCTCCTAAGTCCTAACTTGTGAATGATTTCTTAGCGTAATTCCCTTTGTGTATTACCAGCATATCACAACATCGATTGAGCTTATCCACATGTCAAGACTTGGAAAAAGAAACCTTGGAATCGCCATATGATCTTTTGCAATCTTAGCATACGCGGTGATTTTTCAAGAGAGGATAAAGTGTCTTTGGACTTTTTATTCTAAAATGTTCGATGAATGATAAAACGTACACCAACGTAAGATTGGCGCTAGAGGGAGGGTGAAACAACAACAAATTTCTTACAAGTTGAGATAGTAAGCATGATGCAATATGGTGCTACCGCATGAGTTTCCTTTTGACATACCTTTTGAACAATCAGAGTCAGGATAGATGAATATTACTGATCAATTGTATTCACTTGCTTGGAAGTCAAAGACAAACCACGCTAAACTCAAACAAGTGAGCCGTGTTATTGCTAAAGAGGAAGAAAAGAGATGACGAATTGAAGAAGCAATTGAAAAGGACTTGATGAAACAAAGAGTCTTGGCCCTTCTATGAAAAGATTTTGATGAGATACAATGATAATCTCCTAAACCCGCCAATAAGTCCAAGCTTGATTAATCTAAATTACCAATTCGGGTTCGGGGACGAGTTCAGGTACGAGAGCCCAGTACGTAGGTACGTGAATTTTTTTTTAGGGGTTTGGGTACGTGTGATAAATATAAAATATATATATATATATATATATATATATATATATATGTATTATATATACAAAAAAAAAGAGAAATATACATAATTGTAAAACTAAATCATTTCATAGTATGATACTTGATCATTGATCAATGCCAAAGACAAATATTAAATGCTAATTCATAGTTGAAAAATATTCAAATAGGAGGAATTTTTTTTTTTTTTTTAATTTTTATTTTATTAAGTTTGGGCCCACTTTTTATGACTTGGGTAGTGGCTTCTCCCGGGTTCGTGCATGGTTCACCTGGGCTCATGATGATTTCACCCGGGTTCGTGTTGGGTGTGCACAAGGTGTGTGCCCAACACTGTGGGTTCGCCTGGGTGTTCGCACCTGGCGAACCCACAGTGCTGAGCACGCACCTTGTGTGCACCCAGCACGTATCTGCAAACAATTAGCACTCGAATTGGTAACGGTGTTTTTTCAAGAGAGGATAAAGTGTCTTTGGAATTTTTATTCTAAAATGTTTGGTGAATGATAAAACGTACACCAACAAATGCACGTGCGCCACACAGACATTTGCACGCCGCACTGCCATCCTAATAAGATTCATGCCTCTAGAATCTACAGAGCCGTTACGTTTCTCCATTGGACGCAAATCGTAATGCCTCTTGCCCCCTTGACTGATGAAAACGGCTCCTTTACCTCCATTTTTCCTTCAAATTGTTTATTCCTTCATTGCATTCAACTTCTTCACCATTCTACACACTGGACTGAATTCTTGATGCTTTGTTGATAAACTTACACACTTTCAAGCTTCACCACCACCTCCATTGTAGCTAAAATTTGTTGATCTCTTGGCTCCTTTGTTTGCTCCGTTAGTTGTGATAGCATTGCTGGAGAACTTGCATGCTCACACCTTCCTCTACTTTCCTTAAGAGCACGTGGCTATGAAGGTGATATCCACCATCGGCATTCACTTTTGCATCATCATACTTACATAGTAGCATACTCATTTGTGTTATTGTTTGGTATTTCCATTTCTACACATCTCTTTATCATCTTTCTATACATTGTTGCTATCTGGCTGTTCATGGAGGTGAAAACACCAAAGTGGGGGATTGACTGAGGCAGTCCTCTAAAAACAGCCCCAACATTTTCCTCGGTCTTGTGTGTGTAGATATTCCTTGGTTTGAGCTATTCGAAGAATCAAGTTGCATGAAGTTTGGTACCGCTCTCTTATTCTTTCCTTGTTGATTTAAGCATATCTCCTTAAAGTATTCTTCTTATTGTACTTTATTTTTCTTACTTTCTTTAAATTTTGTTATAGCATAAAAGCTATCAGTCAATTTGTTAGTTTGGTTCCTTGTGTTTTTATCTGTCCCAAAAGTCCTCTATTCGTAAGGACTCCAACGCCCCACTGAGACACCAGTGTGCCGCATTGGAGTCCTTGTCTTTCCCTACTATCCTCAGGCAGTGAGTTGTTTGAGTCACATATTGAACTCTGGGAATTGGCTTGTTTGACTCCTCTAAAACATTTGGGTTAGCAGAAGGATAGTAGAAATCAGATTTCTCTTCCTTTTTGGCCTTAATTGCTCAACCTTCATGAATTACTTACCAAGCTTGAGGTAGATCAGTGCAACCTGTTGCTTAGGACCCTGCCATGACCTGGGGTCTCGAAGCAGCCGGTTGCCCCCCTCTATAGATAAATTGTCAAAAATTTCCTAGGCCTCATTGAGTATGTTGTTTATTTTCCAATTGGGCATCTGTCTCTTTCTAATGTTCATCATTATTGCTATGGAGTCCTCTTCAATGACAATAGAGATCTCTTCAATGACAATAGAGAAGGTTGTAGGATTTTATCAAATGCAGGACCATGATGATAGCATTAGCCTATGCTTCGATATGGTGCCTAGCTAGACTCTTCTAGAAATTAGCTTTCATTAAGTTCCTATTTGAATCTTTGATGATGAATCTAGTGATTGATGGCCCATGATTTCCCCTAGATGAGGCATCAAAATTTAGCTTGACCATGCCAATGAGTGGAGGGATCCATTTGATTTGGTCTCTTGACATAGTGGTCTGGTTGAACCCAACTATCCTTGAACAAGGTACAAAATTATGAAAAATGATTTACATAAATTAATAGTTAATATATATATATATATTGATATCTCTTGATGTCTTTTAGATGTATATATTTAAGATATCTATACTAGTGACATTCCCACGATTATAAGCATTAGTCATCATTACATTTTCAAGCTTAGCCATGTGCTTCGGTGGTCTCGTGCTACATGGATTTCCTTCAATATCTCATGTGCTTCATCAATGATTTTTCAGCCCCTTATCACATAAACACCCATTCCATTGTTGACTACCCTTATCACGTGACCCAAATTTTCTTTGTGTGCTTTCTTCAACTCTCCATGGTGATGAATATTAAGAAGATTGGGATTCAACCAAAGGATTGACCAAGTGTGCAATGCAGGCTCTCAATTCTTTGTTTTTTGCTTTAGGGCTACCTTCTCTTCACCCTCTTTTTCTATCCCATCTTTGCTATTATTTGTTGCAAATTGCAAAATTTCCTTGTCTCTTTTCCTATTAAAAGGCCCTGGGTTAGTATGTATGATCTGAAAATTAGCAGCTTGCACATCTTGAGCATCACTCTATTTTAGCTTTATTCTGCCTCACTTCATTTTTCTAAAATGTAGTTTGTCTCTTAACCTTCTTGATTTCTTCTTTCTGC
>CM021103.1:10988759-11043946 GCA_007115665.2 Sequoiadendron giganteum
TATTATTCTTCCCATCTTGGTGAGTGATGCCTTGATCCCCTTCAGAGGATCCTTGGCTTGTTTCTCACGAGCTTGTATTGTGGGGAGAAATTTTGCCAAATTTAAACAAGAGACTCAATGGAAGAGATGTATAAGGGGAATGCGAACAAGGAACATGAGATTGTGACAAAGATAATAGGGAATAATCGTCATAATGCAATGAAAGGGGAAAATTGGTAGACCTAGAGGGGATGGAAGGAGGAATGGAAATAGGAGGAGGTGGATTTAGATTCAATAACACTTTGTGAGGTTTCTTGATGCTTTTCTTTATTACAAACTTGATTTTTGTGATTTTTAGAGAGTTCTCCACTTCACAAAAAACTAGTGTTACAAGACTTAGACTCACCTCGAACTTGGTAAATTGATTTTTGACCCAGACTCTTACTTGGTGTCAAAACTTGACAAATTGGAAAAACCATGAAATATAGAGATTTTTTAAAGATTTAAAACTCATTTCATGCACTCTTTAATAAATAAGATTTAAAGAGACAATAAACTAATCTAATAGAAGCTACTTTGATCACATAGACAAGTATACATCAATCATACAAGTATAAAAACGGATTTTAGTTGAAGGAAACAACATTGTTAAACATTTAAATTATAAATAGTGTGAAATGTATACAAGATTCTTGGACTATGAAATCCATGGCATCAAAAAAAATATCAAGACTAAAACTATAAGTTAGTGGCTTAGAGGAGTGTGCATAACTTGTACCAACATCACGACAAGCCTTGCACTAGTGTCTAAGATAGGTACTTGATGATGATGTAGCCATGATATTTGATTGTGACTTAGTGAAACCAACATCGAAGGGGTCTAATCGTGCTCTATCCTCCTCTACCATGGTTAATGCCTCTACATCTTGATCCGCCTAATAAACCTATGGAAGGTCTTCATCACTAAAGATCAGATCCTCAACCTCGGTGATCCAATGACTGTGGATCAACCTCCTCTAGAGTGATGGTAGATAAGTTAGTGCCCAATATTTGTTTGTGATGGAGGCAAAGGTTGTAATGAACATACACAAGATCGTTCAACCTTTGCACTAATAACACATTACGATTCTTGGAGTGTATGTGCTCAAACATACTGCAATTGTGCTCGCATCTTGAAGCATTGCATGGTTGGCTCAAGACACAAATTGCAATCCAAATATTTGGCACCTTAGCACCAAACCTTTCCCACCATGCATTTGAAATGAGAAGAAAAAAAATGCCATTGTTTAACTTTGGGTTTCAATATTGGAATAAAAAAAGGAGAAGTTTATATTTTTAAATTTAAATTATGCCCTTTTGATATTTTTACTTGGTTGCAATGTCATCTGAGTTGTCTTGCATATTTCTCATGTAAAGAGGTCTACCTATGCATGTTTGAAGGTGTCACTCTCAATGATTATTTGTGCTTCAACCTAGGGGTTAGGTGTCATTTGCTTTATGACTATGTAGAGATCATTTAAGGCCTCATCCAACTTCAAATCTGGGTGGAATTGGAATGTTTGATTGAGAAAATAGGCAGCAATATGTAAGGGATTGTGAAGTTGAAGGTGCCATTATAGATCAGTGATGTTCCATATGGGACAATACTTATTCTTAACTCCAACATAAATGAATCTAATAGCATCCTTTGCCCTAGCCATGCCCTTATATCTGTAGCCCATTGTGAGTTTCTCCCCATTAGCAACTCATAGGAGAACAACTAAAGGCTATGTGAACTACAATATTGTGAAACATTAACATAAGTAAGTGTGAACAAAAATAAGCAAATGAAATAAAAACATGAACAAAAATATAATGAAAATTTACTTCTATGATCTCTTCATCTAGAAGCTAGAAACTGTGTTTATCAAAAATCCAATCAATCATGTCAACCCGTGCATTGGCCATAACATATGATGATGTAGATCACTCCTCACTAACAAACTTGTGCCTCAAAGCAGCCTTTGACTGAAGCAAGAATTGCAATGTGATAAAATTTGTTGCAAAGTGGGTTATTTCGAGACAAGCCAACTCCTTGATTGTGAATTTTTTCATTAAGTTGAGGACCCAACTATGATTGTATATGTATTTAAAAATATTTTTAGCATGCGCCACACATGCTTTCATCCATAAAATCTTTCCAAGTTCCTTCAATATGAAGTCAAGGCAATGAATGACACAAGGAGTTCATAATAAGGATGGGTGTCTATCCATGAGAAGTCTACTTGTGACAACATATTTCTGCACTATTTTCATCACATTCTCCTCACCCACCTTATCCAAGATTCCTTCCAGAGTCTCACAAATGAATTCAACATATTTTGTGTTTTTTAAATAATCAATTGATTTCAAGAACACTATGCCACCTAAGAAAGAAATAAAATTAATGATTCAATAAAGTAGGAACTAGAAATCTAAATCACTAATAAGAAGTACAATTACTTGAGGAAGAAACAAGGAAATTCAGCAAATGCCCCATTTCTCTTATATGCCTAACCATTGGTCATGATGGTGCAACCTTTTTTCTTCCATATGTCACATTGCTTGTCAATTCTGGCTTTCACATTAGCCATCTTTTGAGTCAAACTGGAGTCTTTTATTGTTTTATTATTAGGGGCTTTGATTCCCACCTCACAAATAGTAATGACACCATTATGTTTTGCCAATAAGGAAACCTAAAACAAATAAAATAAACAAAATAAATATTCTAAAAATTGAAAGTTTAATTTTAAATTCTACATACCTCTAGATGCAAAAATTCAAGAGACAAAGAAATCAAACTATGTACTATTAAACAAAATGAAAAAATAAATCTGACTGCATGAAATGGAACAGTACAATAGAACTAGAAATCTTCAATTGCACTTCTTGCTGCATTATGCTTATCCTTGATCCAACTTATGTTCTCAAGTGATGGTTGAACACTTGTAGTGTGGAGCAATATATGAATCTAAATTTGATGAAAATTCACGAATTCTAGGTCCAATACTTATGCTACCATTGTGATTGCCATTGGTCAAAGATCCGGGAAATGGAGGAATGGAAGAAGAGTCTCTACCAATGGCTGCCATCACTTCTCTTTCTCTTTCATAATTCTTTTTGTTGTTTAGAGGTATCTAATTGGCTTTGTACTTTTGTTGGGTGAAAATAATGTAATCAACTTTTCAATAGATTACACCATCTAGATTTCAGCCACAGCTATGTGAGATTACTCTCTCCTCTCGGAAAGGGGAGGCGCCCTTCTTACTGCTAATTAGAAGCTGAAGTAAACTTTGAAAGAATACTTACAAAATGTACACTGTACTCATGAAATCGGGGGTGTGTGTTACATTCATACTTCTCTCTTTTTTCAAAGAAGATGTTTACAATGCTTCACTATGAAAAGCTTTAGATCTAAATATCCTAAACTTAATCAACAGCAGTAATGCCAATATTTCTATCTTGACAAAGCAAAGCTTAGAAATACCAGGTGTGATTTATAATAACAAAAGTAAAGAGAAAAGGGAAGGCTCATGAAGGCACAAAGTCGTTCCGTAGCCTTTTCTGTTAGTGTTTCTTAGATTAGATTGAATAATGAAAGCACTTAAAAGAATTGCAACACATAAGACAATGAACACACAAAGATACCCTGGGAAAACCCTCCTCTTGAGGGAGATAAACCCAACAATGAATCTCTTCTATAATATAGAACAATGGTAGAAGTCTGCTTACAACTCAGGCCCAGCAATGGCCAATAATGAATGCAATGAGGTCGCACCTCTTCTAAATACACAAGATACAAATGAATAAGTTCTTCCTTGAAATCGGACCTGCTGCTATAAAGTGCGAAATCTGCTCTTGAAGATAGATGCGAACTTGCTTGAGTGATTGGATGATGCAATGACAAATGAGACCTTGTATTTATACAAGTGTGGCGCCTCTTCAACATAGGTCGGCCCACATACAAAATAAATAATAAATACATGAAGTCGGTTCAAGCCAAGACTAAAATATGTGAACCAAGAAGGGTCGGCCCTTTAGCATTTACATTTATTGTTTGGTATAAATTAAATAGCCGAGAGGTTATGCATTTAATTTATCTTTTTTTCTTGGAATTCGTGTGATGAAGTGCAAACCATAGCTGCTATAACATCAACACTCCCTCTCAGCTAGGGATGAACTTCCATCTGCACAAGACACATCATATTAGAATGAAAACAAAATAAAATATCACCTGAATGTGATATTAACCATTATGGCTACTTCCATAGATGGTATAAATAAAATCATCACGGATTCCCTCACGTGATGCTGTCATGGAGTCGCACACATGACATCCACCATAGCTTTCCCAGAGGGTGGAAACAAGGACTTTCACCTCAAATCTCTCTCAAATAGAGAATTGCATTATCAAGGGCTTACACCTCAACTCTCTCTCAACAGAGAATTGCATTATCAAGGGCTTGCACCTCAACTCTCTCTCAACAGAGAATTGCATTATCAAGGAATTTCACCTCGAACTTCTCTCAAAGAAGAACTCATTAAACAAAGGAACACTGATACTAAGACTCCCTCTCGATCCTGGCTTCAGAGATTGCAAAGAAGACTTCTGGAGATGTACTCCCTCTAGCCATCAACTCAGTCCCTCTAGTGTTTACTCCCTCTTGATCATTTCTTTGGTTGACATGACTTCTTCACAAGATGCCTCAAGCTTTTCATCACTAAGTAATCTCTTATCATCTTCTTCCCCCTAAACCTGTCCAGGAAGCATTTTAGATAGAGATTACTAACAGTCCATAATTATCCAAAGAAATATCAAGATTTAGAATCGTACAAGTTATATCATGAATGAAATTTTTCCAAAGATCTTATGCTAGTGAACACAACACAATTCAAGAGAATCTACTATCTCTCTTAATTACAAGATCCAAATAATGATATAACTCAGCAACCAAAGAATACTTTTCTTTTTAACTATTCTGATAGGTCCAAATGCTGGACATAGTGTGATACGTTGTACTTGAGCTCAGATCAATCCGTACCCTTCACAGTTTGAACACAATGACGACCTGAAAGGTACATTGACTTCAAGAGATATCTCCAGCCATCAATGTAGTCCAATGATTGCAAGCTATGACTCCAAGCTTGATCATTTCTTCATTCGGTAAGACTTTGAGATTGCTTGATGCTCACGTTATCTCAATGAAAAAACAATTCATGAACATTATTCAGCCATGCAATACTTATCTCAAAATCTCTTGAGTAATAGATAATTAATTCATTAATCATGACATGTCTTTCTTTCAATTTCACAGAAGAGCTAATCTCAGCAAGACAAAAGACAAACTTCACAAATTGGCATGATCCTACTTGCAATGAATAAATCTAAAGAATCTTATTACAGTGATCACTATTTACTAGACACACATAATCCTAAAATAATGTCAGAATTGCATAACTCAACAAATTGAATTTTAGCCTAGAATAGTAAATACAATCAAAAGCAAGGAATACTTATCTCTTAAATATTGTGAAGGGTGGACACCGTATGATATGTTGCTCTTGCGCTTAGTACACAACCTTCACAGCTTGAACATAGGCCCATGACTAGAGTAGAAATTCACTAGAATCATTTTGGGGAGAGATCTCAATCACATCCGCAAATGAAGCATGTTGATTAGGCCTGGTAGGACAATCTCTCGCATAGTGACCAAATTTGTCACATTTAAAGCATTGAACACGAGAGAGGTCCCACTTCTTCTTGAATGCAGGAGCAACATCTGACCCATTATGTCGATTCCTTTTAAAGAATCATTTCTTCCAAACTTTTCCTTTCTTCGATGAATGAGAGGCGAGAACATGTAAATCTTCATTCTTTGAACTTTGACCAATGGCCCTTGCCGTTAGTCTCGACTCCTCTTGAATGCAATCAATCCTCAATCGATCAAACTTGGGAAGTTTAGATCTTGCACTGATTCCTTGAATAAACGACTCCCATGAAAGTGGAAGACCATTGAGAGCAATCATGGTCAAATCCTTGTCATCAACAATATGACCAATGGTAGAGAGTTGATCTCTCAATTCAGAAATCTTCATGAAGTAGGTGATGACAAACTCTTCTTCCGCCATCTTAATGTGAAGTAGTTGTTGCTTCAAGGTTAGGGCGCGACTGGTGTTGCTGATTTCGTACATCTCTTCCAATGTTTTGAACATCTCCCTTGCAGTATCCAACTTGAAGACAATCGGAACAATATGATCTTTGACGGAATCAACCAACACTTTCTTTGCCCGAGTATCTTTTTTCCTCCACTGCAACTTCTCTTCTTCCTCCTCAGGTTCGAGAACTTTTGTTTTCACAAACTCAGCCAAATCATTCTCTTCCAATGTGAGCATGATTCTGAACCTCCATGATGTGTAGTTCGATACTCCTTCGAGTCTATCCTCAATTTTCAGACCGTTCACCATCTTGAAATTTGAAATAGGAGATAGACTGAAAAAGATTAGAGTGCTGCAAACTAAATCTGATCACGATCTTTTTCACACCCGCTCTGAAACCATGTTAGTGTTTCTTAGATCAGATTGAATAATGAAAGCACTTAAAAGAATTGCAACACATAAGACAATGAACACACAAAGATACCCTAGGAAAACCCTCCTCTTGAGGGAGAAAAACCCAACAATGAATCTCTTCTATAATATAGAACAATGGTAGAAGTCTGCTTACAACTCAGGCCCAGCAATGGCCAATAATGAATGCAATGAGGTCGCACCTCTTCTAAATACACAAGATACAAATGAATAAGTTCTTCCTTGAAATCGGACCTGCTGCTATAAAGTGCGAAATCTGCTCTTGAAGATAGATGTGAACTTGCTTGAGTGATTGGATGATGCAATGACAAATGAGACCTTGTATTTATACAAGTGTGGTGCCTCTTCAACATAGGTCGGCCCACATACAAAATAAATAATAAATACATGAAGTCGGTTCAAGCCAAGACTAAAATATGTGAACCAAGAAGGGTCGGCCCTTTAGCATTTACATTTATTGTTTGGTATAAATTAAATAGCCAAGAGGTTATGCATTTAATTTATCTTTTCTTCTTGGAATTCGTGTGATGAAGTGCAGACCGTAGCTGCTATAACATCAACATTTTCAATGTTGAATCCGGTGATGATATCGTTTGTTGTATTAGAAGCACAAAGTCTTCTTAGACACAGCGATTCCTCGAACAGCAAGAACGATTACAAGCACAAAGTCTTGTAGATCCTTCAACAAAATCTTCAAACGTAAACAAATCCAAATGATAAATGTAACACAAAGTTTACATCAAACACTTGAAGCCCTTTCAATCTCATACAATAATTACTACTGATATAATCAACACACAAAACGATCGATTCCAACACAAAATTTGGCATGCAATCTTCTTCTTTATTGATTAGATCTGAATTCATAATATTGAACACAAAGTCTCAATGCTTGTTTCAAAATAACAGCACTTCGTTGCAAAATCTCAAAAGGTAACTATTACAAAAGAAATCCCTCAAACTTATAGAAAAGGAGGGAAGAGCTAAATTAGGGAATCAAATGAGTGAATATAGGAAACCCTAATCTAACTGAGTGTAATTTGTTTCTTCGTAATTGCACCTCATATTTTGGTGTAATTACTTTTTACAAAAAGACACCTAAAGTGTCAAAAACTATTTACAATGTGCAAAATAGGGGACACCACAAATGGCGAACACTGGAGACGAAAAGAAGACTATTGTTCTTTGCTTTGGGCGCGGAAGTCTTCATATTTCTTTGCTGTCTCTTTCAAGAACTTATCATCTGGTCCGACTGTAAAATCCACTAGTGTATGTATTTTGGTAATCAACTTCTTTGCAGACGAAGAAACCTTTTTACATCTCTCAAGATGAGACTTGAAATAGTCAAGTGAAAGTCGTAGATCACATACAGTGTGTAGGGTGTTTTTAGTAAAACCTTTGTCATCCACCAACTTCATGAAGGCTTCTTTATACACTTGAATTATTTCACTGAGGGGAAGGAAGGTGTGCTCATCATCGAGAAGATCACCTGGCAACTCTTCCATTCCATTTACCAGAAGAACCCGGTAGCCTTGAACATCTTCTTAGGCTTGATGAATGTCATCAATTAGAAACTTCAATACCTGGATTTTGTGCTTGAGTGATTCTTTCACTTCAACATATTTCTCCTTACCGGCTATTACTCCATTTTTCACCAATTGGCTGATCTTAGAGTCTTTCATTTTCAACCATGATGATAAAGTCCTTTCCATATTGGATAGATCTCTCACAAGTGATCCTTCTTCTTTGTTAAACCCAGTCTGCAGCTGGGCTATTTATATTTTCTTCTCACTTGCGATGGTGATGACTCGTGTTCCATGATCTATGATCTCTTCAATAAACTCATTTAAGATTTTACCCTTGGATGCAAGCTTTTTTGCCTTTTGAACAGCTGGTTCTTCGGCATTTACCAAGGTCATAGATTGGGCATCACCCATTGAAGATCCCGCTATGTTTCTCAAAATGTTTGCATAGCGTTCAGCTTTCTCTTTGTATAGATTTTTGGCTTGCTCCATCTTGTCAAGCCTTCCTGCCAGAGCATCTAATACTACTTGGGCATCTGCTTTTGCACTTTCATTTGTCACCTTCCCAAGTAGTATTCTCTGAATGGTATAATCCTCCATGTTCACATCTCCCTCTGGTTGTGGAGGAAAACCTACCTCAACAAGCTTTTGACCAGCTTTATCAACCTGCAGTCTTGACAATACCTTAGCCTTTTTCTTTTCTTTTTTCTTGGGAGAAGGTATCTCTTCTAGGTCCAGCTCATCAGGGGAGATCATTTGCTTTTTCTGTTTAGGAACTTGTGACACCAACCAAGGAGGAAGGGAAGAAGTATACACATCATTTGTTACTGCTAATTCCTGAGCTGCAAGGGCTTTTTGAGGAATAGTTGAAACAGTAACTATGGGCACCGTTGTAGTCATTATGGGCCCAGTTATTTGTACGCCAAGCTAATTCTGCAAAGATTCATTCACAAATCTATCAAAATCAGCCTCCGAAGAAATGTAAGATGGAGATGACAAACTAGGGAGAGAAATTGGCGAACTAGATAGGTCATTGATATTTTTTGATCAGCCAACTACAGGATAAACCAACACTATTGACAGTACTGGTAGGGAAGAAACATCTTCTTCCCCTATAACCGTGGTAGGAAGAGGAGAAGAAGGAATGGGTGGAACGGGAGATTTTGGAAGTGAAGGAATATGAGGAAGTGAAGAAACTGGAACTTGTTCGGTTTCACCTTGAGGAGGTGACAGAACCTGCTCACCCTCTTGGTATCCCTCAACCTCTTGTGCTGATTGCTCCTCTTCTCCATTTGATGTAGTTTCTCCAGAGTCCTCATCATCTGATTCTTCGGATTCAAATTTTGTATCTCCTCCTTCTTCGTCTGAAGACAACTCCTCAGAAACAAGCTCTCTCTCTTCAGCACGAGATGTAGTAGCCCTTGTCTCTTGTGTTTCAGTAGTTTGTGGAGTACTCTTCCCCACAGTGAACTTAATCCTTGGCCCTCTTCTTGACGAAGAAGGGATCACGGCCTGTTTTTCTTTGGCGCGAGATTCTGGCGGTGGAGTAGGATTCTCTTTAGGGAGCTCACCTTCAGAATATGTCTTGAAGTTTTTTATTTGAAAACCATGCTTGGTGATCCATTCTGCCGTGTTGTGTAGAATAGGGGCCAACCTTTCTCTCATATAAATACATTCTTTTTTGGACCATTGTACTGGAGGCAAAGGTTTCCCGGCAATGTTGTCCTCGTCATAGGCAGAATTAAGGACGTCACCTAAATCCATAAAATCTTTAGGTAAATCAGCTATTTGGAGAGCCCTGATTTGATCAATTGTCAACCTACAGAAATCCATTTTCCATACATCCTCTTCATCTCTGCACTCTGCCCATATGTCTTCAAAATGGTAGACATGGCTATGACCTTTCTAGAGTTTCTTCTTGACATCTCTGAAGTCAAAATCATGCCTGTACCTGTAGGTCTTGATAGTATTGATGTGCATCTCAGCTGAAACATTTTTGGCCTTCTGCATCATTTTGATCGTATACCTGCCAATGGTTATTGGAAACTTAAACCCTGGCTTATGATTCTTTTGTCATTCCTTGTGCACCGAAATTGATTGCTTGCACAACTCCATAAGAATCCATTTATCTGATGGGTATCTGGGAAGCATATAAGGGCATCCTGTGAAACAACCCACCCTTATATAAGTGAAGGTTGGGAATTGTAGAAACACACATCCCACCTTGCTGACCGCCTTGTAAGCTTCATCTGCAATCCTCTTCTTCTCCAGAGTTGGATCAAAAGTAAATAGCAAAGGAGCAAAGAAAGCATCTGTGACTCTTCTAAAATGATGGAAGCTTTCCCTCAGGTTCAATTGGTAATAATAGTCATAAATTGGGGTAGAATGCCTATTACCTTTGGTGGATAAACCTGGAAACTATCTCATCACCGCTACTAAGTACACCAAGAAGGAAGTCATATAGAACTTTCAGGTGGTAGGCACCTTGATCAGCTGATCATGAATTTCGTCACTGATCTGCGTTCCCCAATCAATGTGTACTTTCCTCCTTCGGATAATCCGGATGTATTCATACATCCAATCTTGGAAATAAGAAGAAACAGGCAAGCCCTTGACTCTGCTTAACAAGGTAATCATATCTCTTACATCTTCTTTGAAGTCACTCCTGGGGAGCCGCTTAGGCCACCTAGAAACAACATGCCGAGGGGTCTTCAACCACTGTGAGTTAATCAATGTTTTGGCTTTGATTGGATCATTGTCAAATATTTCTTGAGCCCTCTATATTGTGATAGGGGTGCATTGTTCCATTTGTGGCACTTTGAAGACTATGTCAAAAAACTCACCATCAAGCCTCATTATTACTTGTCCTGTTGAATCCCTTACCATTCTGTCTTCTTCAATGTAGTGTGCAGCTACCTGAAGTACAAACTCCGTGTGATGGGCTGAAGTTGGAAAAGCCGAAACCATATGAAGATTGCTATGTACGATGGCTTTCAAATTCTCATCCCACGACCTCTATTGAATCCTCTTCACGAAATCAACCAGATCTTGATGGCCGATTTCAGTGTCTTTGATTTATTCTACCTTAGACAACACCACGGTTGGAGGGAAAACACCTTGGTACTTATACTTCATCTTCTCCTTATCTTTAGGATATGGCGATGACGTTTTAGCTGACATTTAGGAGAGCAGAGACCAATGTAATTCTTATCTCCGAAGATCCTTGACGAAACTTTAGAACAAACTGCAAGAATGGCGGATGCAATGATTGTCAGGAAAAATGTCACATGGGAAAGTGTAAAATGATCAAGGCGATATGGAGTTACTGTGTTTTGGTCGAGTGGCACGGAAAACGAGGAGCGAAAATGAGCACGGAGGCGAAAATGAAGAAGAAACACTATTTTAAGTGTTAGGAAAAAATTGCAGTTTTTGGTGCTTAGGCGGTGAAAATCACCGCTCGAGCACCGAAGTGATATGTCATCTTGGTGTCGAGGCAGTGAAAAACACCACCTGAGCACCAAGGTTAACACTTGTGAAATTTCGGGGATATTAGATATTGGTGTCGAGGCGGTGAAAATCACCCCTCGAACACCGACATGTAAAAAAATGTTTGGTGTCGGGGCGGTGATTTTCACCGCACCAACACCAAAGGGTTTATTGTTGGAGTCGCATGTGTTTGGTGTCGAGGCAGTGAAAATCACCGCTCGAGCACCGACCTTTGCAAGATAGTTTGGTGTCGTGGCGGTGATTTTCACCGCCTCGACACTTAAGGTAAATTTGTGGATGGGTGTCGTGGTGGTGAAAATCACCGCCATGACACCAATGTAACTTGGAGCTTTCGTGCGAAGGCGTTAAAAAATTCAGCCTCGACATCGAGAGGAAAAGGGGACTGACGTGTTTGGCGAATGGGAGGACTTTACCACGAAATGCAAAGGTTTTAACCTTTAGCAAAAGACGTGAGAAAGGCACGAGAAAGACATGAAGGAAAAGAAGAAGACAAAGCGACATGAAGGAGAGGTGAAGAATACCGAAAACAACAGGAAATTCGAGGGTGTTTAAACTTAAACAAAGAAAACTTAATCAACTATAACAAAAAGACGAACATACGTGTGATAGTTATGACGAGGATCGTGATGCAATCCCCGCGCTTAGAGGAAAACCAGAATTTCATCTCAATGGGAGGCAGCTCGCGTTGGCACGGGAGCGAAGTATGGAGGTTACTTAACAAAAAATGAAGAAATAACTCTTAATCGAGTTAATAAAACCTAAAAGCGAACTTAAGTCACGAGCATTGAATGCGGCCGATAACTTAGACATAACTCACAAAAAGGTGCTTGGGCTGTGAAAATCACCGCTCGAGCACCAACATAAAAATAATCCCTTTGGTGCAGCGGCAGTGATTTGAGCACCAAACTTGCAAAATGGAAATAGGTGCAATGGCGGTGTTTTTCACGGCCGTTGCACCAAAAACAGTTTGGTGGAAATGGTGCTACGGTGGTGAAAAACACCACCCGAACACCAAAAACAGTTGAAAAATAAACTAACTCCCGGGGAGAAAAAGGAGTCAGACTTTACGCTCGAACTCGAGCCTATCGTCACCTACCCGGACTAGGTAGGTTTAGGGACTTCGTAAAACGATTTTGTGCCTCGTTTTGCGTGCTTGAAACACACGGTCCTAGGAAATAGACTAGTTTCGTAGGGGGGTTATCCGTGAATCGAGCGCAGCTAGATTCTGTGATAACAACTTTGCATATAACTTTTGGAGGTGCTCTTGAGCAAGGGTTAGCACCTTGACATAGTATTTATTCAAAGTGATACTTCAATTGATAAATGCCCTCCCCAAGTATTTTTGTTTGGCAATGGACACAAGTTACCTCCTCTTTTTTTGTCCCAAGGATGACATGTTTCCAATAAGGATATTATCTAACTTGGGTTGACATTGTGATTGGAACAATTTATAAATGTAAAGTATGCTACAATAAGATGCAAATAGAAAACAAATTAATATTTACAGTTTCTAATTACATTCAAAGAAAAAATTAAAAAATAATTAAAGTTTGTAGCTTTAAAATTTTATAAAATTACAAAAAATAGCTAGGGTTATATTTTTGTTCCATTAACCTAAAGTGAAAAAGAAAACAAATGTATAACACAATGGGCATTATATTAGAAAAAATCAAAATACAAAATTACTTCTTTAAACTTGCTCCAAATCAATGTTAGGTTGCTCCAAATCAATGGTGGGCTCTTTCAAATGTTTCATAGGTTCCTTTAGATGCACCAAGGGCTGCCCAAATGGTCTTCAATAAACATTTCTTGCTCAACCTATTTGCTGGTTTTTTCCTCAATGGCATGTATTTTTTGCTTCAAAACTATTATTTTTCTCCTCCTTGTGGTTGAAAGTGAAATGAATGTGTTTTTAGGGCGTGAGATGTCATTTTAAGTCTTTTTTTGGCTTATTGTGTCCGATTCTTCCCCTTAGGACTCATTGGGTCTGGCAAGTTTGGCAAGCTCAATGAGCTTGACTAGACTTGCTAGGTACTCAGGTCATGAGTTATTGGGACCCATTTGGTGTCAAATTTTTGGGGTTTTACAAGTCTTCTAACCAAGCAAAAACCTAGGTACTCGGGTCATAAGTCCTTGGGACCCATTTGGTGTCAGCTATTTGGGACTTTACAAGTCTTGTAACCAAGCAAAAACCCTTCATATTTTTTCTTCTTCCTTCCTCATCTCCATTGCTACCTCTTGTGCCATGTGCATCTAATACAATTGGTACTCAAGAGCTAGAAGTTGACCTCTTTCCTTGTACTATTTGTGACTGATTTGAAGTTTTTGACCTCCTCCCCTTGTTTGTCCCAATAGTTTGCTTGGGTAATTTTCTTTCTAAAAATCCCTTAATTCTGTCCATGACCATTTTATTCGTCATTTCAGCTGAAGAATTTTCCTTGATGGCGCAATTAATAGGTGATACAGGCCATTGATCAATTTGGGCAGCTATGAAGCATGGTAATAGGAGCTCTTCCTTTGAATCTACCAAATCCTTAGGCACATTCTTTGTTGTATAGGAGGTTAACTGATGTGATGTCATTCAACTATGTTTCCTCCTAACCTCATCTCCTTCTATTCAATTTTCCCAATAATCTTCAATGTCACTCACATGGGTAAAGCGAGAACCAAGCCTCTCTAACATATAGCCTCTATTTAAACTCAAAAATCAAAGTTAAAACTCAAAAGTCTCAAAATCCATACTTCTAGCATCCAATATTGAAGAACAATTATATGATCCCAATCTTATGTCAGTCTCTCAAAGATGAAATGAACATTTTTCAACTATAGGCAATACTGTTGATGTTATTGAGCAGCTTCGGTCTGCACTTCCCAAGAAGAAAAGAATAAATTAAATGTATAGCCTCTAGGCTATTTAATTTATATCATACAATATACTTGCTAAGGGCCGACCCTTATAGCTCGCCTATCCTTGTCTCACCTTGAGCTGACTCCAAGATATATTAATTGTTTATCATTTATTATGTTTTCCAAGAAAGGCCGACCTAAATGAAGAGGTGCCTATGTTGTATAAATAAAAGGTCATTATCATTGTCAAAGCAATTCGAATTAACAAGCAAGTTCGCACTTATCATTGGAAGAGCAGAAATTCGCATATCTTCATCAAGAGTAGAATTCGCACCTTAGAGCAGCAGTCCGATTTCAAAGAAAATACAGTCATTTGTATCTTGTGTAGAAGGGCGAATATATTGGCCATTGTGGGGCCTGAGTTGTAAGCAAATTTCTATTATTGTTTTACCTTATATAAGAGAATCATTTGCTGGGTTTTTCTCCCTCAAGAGGAGGGTTTTCCCAGGGTATCTTGTTGTGTTCATTGTCTTATATGTTGCAATTCTATTAAGTTCTTTATTGTCTAATCTGATCTAAGAAACACTAACATGGTATCAGAGTGGGTGTGAAAAAGATCGTGATCAGATTTAGTGTGCAACACTCACTTTATTCCTTTTCAGTCTATCTCTTATTTCTCAAATTCAAGATGGTGAATGGTCTGAAAATCGAGGATAGACTCAAAGGAGTATCGAACTACACATCATGGAGGTTTAGGATCATGCTCACATTAGAAGAGAATGATTTGGCTGAGTTTGTGAAAACAAAAATTCTCGAACCTGAGAAGGAAGAAGAGAAGTTGCAGTGGAGGAAGAAAGATACTAGGGCAAAGAAAGTGTTGGTTGATTCCGTCAAAGATCATATTGTTGCGTTTGTCTTCAAATTGGATACTGCAAGGGAGATGTTCAAAACATTGGAAGAGATGTACAAAATCAACAACACCAGTCGTGCCCTAACCTTGAAGCAACAACTACTTCACATTAAGATGGCGGAAGAAGAGTCTGTCATCACCTACTTCATGAAGATTTCCGAATTGAGAGATCAACTCTCTACCATTGGTCATATTGTTGATGACAAGGATTTGACCATGATTGCTCTCAATGGTCTTCCGCTTTCATGGGAGTCGTTTATTCAAGGAATCAGTGCAAGATCTAAACTTCCCAAGTTTGATTGGTTGAGGATTTACTACATTCAAGAGGAGTTGAGACTAATGGCAAGGGGCATTGGTCAAAGTTCAAAGAATGAAGATTTACATGTTCTCGCCTCTCATTCATCGAAGAAAGAAAAAGTTTGGAAGAAAGGATTCTTTAAAAGGAATCGAGATAATGGGTCAGATGGTGCCCCTGCATTCAAGAAGAAGTGGGACCTCTCTCGTGTTCAATGCTTTAAATGTGACAAATTTGGTCACTATGCGAGGGATTGTCCTACCAGGCCTAATCAACATGCTTCATTTGCGGATGTGATTGAGATCTCTCCCCAAAATGATTCTAGTGAATTTCTACTCTAGTCATGGGCCTATGTTCAAGCTGTGAAGGTTGTGTACTAAGCGCAAGAACAACATATCATACGGTGTCCACTCTTCTGAATATTTAAGAGATAAGTATTCTTTGTTTTTTGTATTTACTATTCTAGGGTAAAATTCAATTTGTTGAGTTATGCAATTCTGACATTATTTACTTAGGATTATGTGTGACTAGTAAATAGTGATCACTGTAATAAGATTCTTTAGATTTATTCATTGCAAGTAGGATCATGCCAATTTGTGAAGTTTGTCTTTTGTTTTGCTGAGATTAGCTCTTCTGTGAAATTGAAAGAAAGACATGTTATGATTAATGAATTAATTATCTATTACTCAGGAGTTTTTTGAAATCCATGAGATAAGTATTACATGGTTGAATAATGTTCATGAATTGTTTTTGTAATTATTAATTCATGCTATAACATTGAGATAACCTGAGCATCAAGCAATCTCGAAGTCTTACCGAATGAAGAAATGATCAAGCTTGGAGTCATAGCTTGCAATCATTGGACTACATTGATGGCTGGAGATATCTCTTGAAGTCAATGTACCTTTCAGGTCGTCATTGTGTTCAAACTGTGAAGGGTACGGATTGATCTGAGCTCAAGTACAACGTATCACACTATGTCCAGCATTTGGACCTATCAGAATAGTTAAAAAGATAAGTATTCTTTGGTTGCTGAGTTATATCATTTATTTATTCTTTGGATCTTGTAATTAAGAGAGATAGTAGATTCTCTTGAATTGTGTTGTGTTCACTAGCATAAGATCTTTGGAAAAATTTCATTCATGATATAACTTGTACGATTCTAATGTTGATATTTCTTTGGATAATTATGGACTGTTAGTAATCTCTATCTAAAATGCTTCCTGGACAGGTTTAGGGGGAAGAAGATGATAAGAGATTACTTAGTGATGAAAAGCTTGAGGCATCTTGAGAAGAAGTCATGTCAACCAAAGAAATGATCAAGAGGGAGTAAACACTAGAAGGAGTGAGTTGGTGGCTAGAGGGAGTACATCTCCAGAAGTCTTCTTTGCAATCTCTGAAGCCAGGATCGAGAGGGAGTCTCAGTATCAGTGTTCCTTTGTTTAATGAGTTCTTCTTTGAGAGAAGTTCAAGGTGAAATCCCTTGATAATGCAATTCTCTGTTGAGAGAGAATTGAGGTGCAAGCCCTTGATAATGCAATTCTCTGTTGAGAGAGAGTTGAGGTGTAAGCCCTTGATAATGCAATTCTCTATTTGAGAGAGATTTGAGGTGAAAGCCCTTGTTTCCACCCTCTGGGAGAGCTATGGTGGATGTCATGTGTGTGACTCCATGACAACATCACGTGAGGGAATCCGTGATGATTTTATTTATACCATCTATGGAAGTAGCCATAATGGTTAATATCACATTGAGGTGATATTCTATTTTGTTTTCATTCTAATATGATGTGTCTTGTGCAGATGGAAGTTCATCCCTAGCTGAGAGGGAGTGTTGATGTTATTGAGCAGCTTCGGTCTGCACTTCCCAAGAAGAAAATAATAAATTAAATGTATAGCCTCTAGGCTATTCAATTTATATCATACAATATACTTGTTAAGGGCCGACCCTTATAGCTCGCCTATCCTTGTCTCACCTTGAGCCGACTCCAAGATATATTAATTGTTTATCATTTATTATGTTTTCCAAGAAAGGCCGACCTAAATGAAGAGGCGCCTATGTTGTATAAATAAAAGGTCATTATCATTGTCAAAGCAATTCGAATTAACAAGCAAGTTCGCACTTATCATTGGAAGAGCAGAAATTCGCACATCTTCATCAAGAGCAGAATTCGCACCTTAGAGCAGCAGTCCAATTTCAAAGAAAATACAGTCATTTGTATCTTGTGTAGAAGGGCGAATATATTGGCCATTGTTGGGCCTGAGTTGTAAGTAGATTTCTGTTATTGTGTTACCTTATATAAGAGAATCATTTGCTGGGTTTTTCTCCCTCAAGAGGAGGGTTTTCCTAGGGTATCTTGTTGTGCTCATTGTCTTATATGTTGCAATTCTATTGAGTTCTTTATTGTCTAATCTGATCTAAGAAACACTAACAAATACTCCAGGAGAATTACTTGGTCACTAGGATATTGT
Organism: Sequoiadendron giganteum; assembly: GCA_007115665.2. Classification (NCBI taxonomy): domain Eukaryota; kingdom Viridiplantae; phylum Streptophyta; class Pinopsida; order Cupressales; family Cupressaceae; genus Sequoiadendron; species Sequoiadendron giganteum. Next base: position 11,006,896 of record CM021103.1, read on the forward strand.
GGGAGCTTGTAAGAAAAAGCATCAAATCTGCACTAAATGTGGGGAATAGGATAAACTATTTATCCAACATTGAGATGACTGCTTTGGCATGACCTGTGATCTTGACATAACTTTGATTTCTCAAAACTTTGCACTGTGATCGTTAGGAAAGCATCATTGACTCTCCTATAGTGCTTTATCCCCTCCTGGTACTTGAACTATGGGTACTTTTTGTAGAGAAATCATTCTTCCTTTATACTTTTCAATCTGAAAAACTCTTTTCATTGCACCAATGCATAAACCAAGTGAGAAACCATATGAAACCTATGTGTCTGAAAGAAGTTACAAAATTGCCAGTGAATGCTATCAAGGAATGTTTTACCTTCATAGATGATGCTGATGATGTAGAACATTCAATTTTTGAATGTCCTTGCTTCTAATTGCTCAATTACTTTGTTCAACAAAGTAATAATGATACTCAACTCATCCTTGAAGTCATTTCACAGGAGTACCTGAAAAAAATTTGGTCTTTTGAGCTCAAGCTACCACTTCTTTCTCAACTCCTTTTCATATTTTTTTAAGTAAACAATTTCTTCATATTGCTGCAAACCAAAAACAACTTCAAAGAAATCATGATCAAACCCACAGGCATCCTGGTCATCAAAATTGTGAGTTTCCCTTCTTTCTGGGTCATAATGTTATACACGTGCTACTATCAATTCTTGACATTGAATTGCAACTGCAATGAAGCTACTTTTACCGGTTCACTGTCTCTCAATCTCTTAGCAAATTTACTTCCTTGCTAAATCCTCTTGCCTAGATGCAATTCAAGAATATTTACATGACGAAGCAAGGTGTCTTTGACATATAGATATTCATTCACCAACAGACATTTCGGCAATATTTACATGACTGGGCAAGTTGTCTTTGATATGGATATTCATTCACTAACATAGATGTTGGCTCTCAGCATGCTCTTGGAATTCCATTTCAAATGAGATCCTAGTTGTGCCCTATTCAAATGGAATTTGGAAGCTTTTGTTTTGTGTTGGAAAATGGCGAAAAACTGCTGTAAAGAGTGTGGAAATGATTGTCACAAAACTGCCACCTAAACCGTTATTTTAGATTAGAAAAATTGGCAACCACAGATTTAAAATACTTGCTAAAATCAGACCCTCATGAAAATTGCCAAAAGCAAGTCATCAAACCCTTAGGAAATCCTGAAACCCTAGCACTTGAGTTAGAGATATTTGTTGATAATCCTAGGTGCAAAAACCTAGAGGACAAACTGAAAACTGTTCTAGAGCGTGGGTTTTATGACAGCAAAACCTAACAATTTCACTTAGATCGGATGAACGACTTCTCCAAATTTTCACATAAAACAATAATAGCAAACCTGAATGCCGCCTTGGAATGGTGGAAGCTCCTAAAATCTGATGTAAATCACCGTTTCCATGCCCTAAAACCTCAAGCAAACTGAAAAAATCTTGTTTTCACATCCCTTAAATTCTCCAACACTACACTTGAAGACTCAAATGGAATGACAGCAAAAATCTTTCTTTTGCTTCTTGATATCTTGCCTTTGAACTGTGCATGCCTGGGTGAGGATATTTTTTACCTTTTTGCTTTTGTTTTTGTTTTTCAAGTGGTAAAGACTGCCTGAGCATACACCTTAGAGGGTTTAGCCACTTGATTTGTATTCTTTTAAGGTGATAGCTTGGCAATAAAAGGAGAAGCACGTGCCTCGAGACCTCTTATCACTTACTTTTTGCTGTCATAAAAAGTGTGCTCCTAGAAGTCTTTTGAGACTTAACATTGCGTTATTAACTTGAAAAGTGTGTGTTTGGGAGTCGTTTGTCACTTTTCCTTGATTTAGTCACTTCTTCCTGATTTTGGGCAGTTGCTGTCATAAAAAGTGTGCTCCTAGAAGTCTTTTAAGAATTAACATCGATGTATTAACTTGAAAAGAGTGTGCTTGGGAGTCATTTGCTACTTTGCCTTGATTTAGTCACTTTTTCCTGATTTTGGGCAGCTACACATGAAGTGTGTGCCTGAGGCTACTTAACCCTTGCAAGACGCCCAAAAGTGTGTGTGCTTTTGAGGCTACAACCACTTTTCTGGACAGTCATTTTTTGGCTTAGCAAAGCACATCGTGGGGATCATTTTACCATTTTGTCCTATACCAATGAATTTTACTGTTTTGACAACTTTTCCACTAAGCCAAACCTCTAGACTTTGACATTTGTGATCAACTTGACAAAACAATCAATATGTCCCTTGAATGATGGAATTCACCCATGCATCAACGAAGGGAGATCCAAGATGTTTGGCAACTTTTCATGACAGAATGACAAATTTGGTAAAATGAGCTCTAGTATTCAAAATTTCATCTGAGTGCAATATTATGCATATGAAAACCTTCATCCAAATCAAACCGTAAGTTAGTTTATGATGGAGAATTGTGTTAAATGAAAACTACAAAAGTTTTAAATCAAGTAAACCAACCAATGTTCAGGAAACTTATTCTTAAATTAATACTCATAGAAATAACCTTTCTAAACAAATAGACACAATGATAGCTCCTACAGACGATCTTGGCCTAAAGGACGTTAGATTTATGTCTCTGTGTTCTCTAAAATGTAATTTCTTTACTAGAATTTATATGTATTGAGATATAATCTTGAATGCTCCCTGCTTCTCTCTCTCTCTTTATATATATATATATATACATAGAGAGAGAGAGAGAGAGAGAGGGATTGATTCTTGAACTTAAAGTGATTTCAAAGTAAAATTTAGGCCTCAATGCCAGAACATCCTTTTGGAGTATGGTACGTAGAGGAAATAATGGATACAATATAGTTGGTCATAAGTCTTGTACAATGACTGAATCTTTTGAGTTTTCAAGGAATACATGCATTACGGGAGAAATTTGAATATGCAGATTTTAGAAAAAGTATGTAAGATTTACAAATTATATTGAAAAATGTTCGCTCAATGAGAAACAACTATTTGGCAAAAAAAATGTCAGCAAAGAGGTCTTTATTGGTTATATCTTGATTGATACAGGCATACACGGTCTCTCCAATGCAAGTGGATCTGTTACATGCTGCCCTTGAGGTAAAGTGCAATTTAATTTACATTCTATATGGTTTCTCTCTCTTCATTGGAATGGGTTTGAGGTTATACAGCACAAAATGTATTTTAATAGATTGGACTGGATCTCTGAGGGATTTATCATTTCTAGTATAAAAGTTGAGGATATGTTGGTGATTGCAGCATGCCAATTCTCGTCCAATTCAATTTCACAATGCAAGGCCTGTATACAAGGGGAAATTTGCCTGATAGTTTTGGGGCTGAAGAACAATGGTTGAAATTTTTACTTCAAGATTTGTGTGTCACAGGTGGCATGTCAGTAAAACTTGTTAGGAGATTAAGACATTCCCTACTATAGCTGGAAGTTGGTACGTAGTTTGAAGAATATAATGAAGTTTCTTGAATAAGCTTCCCAAAATAACTGCATACGGTATTCTTTGGCTCATCATTGTGCTCTTACAGTAGTTACAACAAAAAATATTACGTGTAATGATCATATAACTGGCACTATTCAGGAACTTTTATACATATTTTGTAATTTAATTTTAACTTGCGTGGATATATAATATGGCCTGTTTTAGATTTTTAAAGGCTCCTTTTAGCATTAGGAAAGTTTATTTACTCAGGCTCTCATGTATTTCATGAAGTCACGAATTATTGGAAATGGTAGCTAATGGTTCTATATGCACATCAAACATTGAATATTAGTCTTTAGATGATTGAGAATATCATATCAAAGTGAAAATTTCAAGAATATGTAAGAATGCGAATTATAATTTTCGTTTTTTCCTTTAACAAAGCTCTAGAATATGGAAAAAATGGGAAACTAGTGCCAAAGAATTTCAATTTCTTTTTTTCTTTGACGAACACACCCAAACGCATGTACAAACAAAATCTTATCTGAACCACTAGAGCACAACCCAATCAGAAGCTCTCATGAATTCTTCTAAATGTTTTCTTACAAAGAGGTACGGTTTTTGGACATTTCATTTTACTCTATATTTTCATTATTTCAACCCAAAAAAAATTGTAAGTGATACAACCCCAAACTGGGTAAATAAAAAAATTCTACTTTCACAAATAAAATACAAGGAAAGACATAATAATGATAAAGTAAATAAACTTTTATTTTCTTTCTATTGGAACATTTCATATTAAAGAAACAATTGAACAATACATCATTATTTTCCCTTCCAAGTAAATAACAGAGTACACAATACATCATTACTTTTCTTCAAATAAGTAACAGAATAAGAAATCTTACAAGTATAAAACAGTTCGAAAGCTTTTGAGCAAATAGGAATAAGACGGTCCGGGTTCTTCCCTTTCAAATCTTGGTTCATCAGAAGTCTATTGTGGAGGAGAAACATCACTCAGGTGTTTTTCCGCTAACTACGAACTTATAATGTGGTCCTCCGCACATCTATCATTCGATAGATGGCCCTCCCTTCTATGAAGAGATTAGTTGGGTAACCGGTTCTGTTGTAACCAACTGAGCATAGTGTGGAGTCCTATATAACTAAATCTTTATAATCCCACAATCTCAATCTAGTATGTAATCTGGATTACGGTGAACTAACAGTGTAATCGTCCCACAGTCTAAGTGGACGTAGGTGTACTACACTACTTTGGCCAAAGTGTTTCGACAGTATTTAAACTGACGGTCATCTATCACATGCACTAAGTCAGGTTCAATTTGACTTAAGACTATCTTATCCTACGCGTAGGCTAAGTCCTTACCATGGGTAGTCAATCACCCCAGACCTCCTACATCAATCTACCTAAATAGGAAATGAAAGGCAGTCAACAAGTGTCTCTCAGGTAACTACTATCCTGAAAATCTTTATCCAAGGAGTAAATAGATTTTCCTGGTTAATCTACTAACTTTAAGCTTTAGACTAACCCTGTTACTGGTTTCATCCTCGTCCTAGTATTTAAATAGCTAGTTTCCTCATTTCCTTTATATAAGGAGATCAAGCAGTATTCACATAAATGCAATTCATCAAAGTAAATTATTTTTCCCAAATTGAAGTGGAATAAATAGTTTTCCCCTTTACCCTTACTTAAAATTGCACACAAACTAATTCTATAAAATGCATTCAAACATTCCTTTGTAATTTGGAGAAGCTATTCCTTCATAAAGCAAACAAGCTATTTCTTCTAGCCTATGTAGTCATACATAGAAAACTGATTTTTTTTTAGCCTATGCACAAAGTAAACATGTAGTTCCATCTTTTTATAAATTAAAACATAAATACTAAGTATATGACAATCATGCCTATTTCCTTAGCTGGCCTCCTTGCTGCTTGTAATTGCTTCTGATACAGTTAGTAGCAGGTTGGCAGCTCCCTTTGTTGCTTCTTTTATTAAATTCCTCAATCTTACTGCTCCTTCTAGATTCAATCTTTATGTTGAAGCTCAAAATGGCAATGGAGCATAATTCTGGAAATGCAAACTATTTCTTATTCCCAAATTGATTCCTACAACAAGTACGCATTTGTATGTATGCAACAATGAATTTTTCAAGCTTTGAATAGTATGGCAATGGAAAATTATGGCTCTCAATTCCATCTTTTTATAAATTAAAACATAAATACTAAGTATATGACAATCATGCCTATTTCCTTAGCTGGCCTCCTTGCTGCTTGTAATTGCTTCTGATACAGTTAGTAGCAGGCTGACAGCTCCCTTTGTTGCTTCTTTTATTAAATTCCTCAATCTTACTGCTCCTTCTAGATTCAATCTTTATGTTGAAGCTCAAAATGGCAATGGAGCATAATTCTGGAAATGCAAACTATTTCTTATTCCCAAATTGATTCCTACAACAAGTACGCATTTGTATGTATGCAACAATGAATTTTTCAAGCTTTGAATAGTATGGCAATGGAAACTTATGGCTCTATAGAGAAAATTTGGATATAGCAATGGCAAGATGTGAATTGGTAAAAATGACAAGGAGAAGAGCTCAATTTATAGGATTCAAATTATCATGCCATCCTACATTTTTGGCATGAGAATCGACACTTGACATATTTGAAAATGGCAATCTTGTTGTGGCAGCAGTATAGTTAGTTACTTAGCAAATTCAAGGTGAGTCGACCTTTATCCAAGGAGAATATTTCAACTATCACATGGTGAAATGCAGTTGAGAGACACCTACAGGGGTCCTCAGCCATGGCATCCAAAAATGGCGAGTTAAACATTTATTGGAAGAAAACGTCTTGGCATAATGCGCTCCACCTGGCCTAAACTCCAAGCTTCCCTACACATTTCCAAAATGGCGTTTTAACAAACCGCGACCTGGTCTTTATGCGCGCAAGTATTCGCAACAACACTTCTCATTTTCCATTTTCAAAGGTTTCGACTTTTTCCTTTAAGACCAGAGTGAAAGAAATTTGTAATACTTAGCTTTATTTCATTTTTATAAAATATTCGATAAACCTCACATGATTTCCAATGTTTAAATCATTTATTTCCTCATGGTAACTTTATATGTTATTTACCAAGTAACTATAGAAATCTAAGTCTTTTATTTCTCCATGACTTTATATTTAAAATATGAATAAATTCTTATATATTTATATATTATGTATTATATTATATATAATTTATTATAGTTTTATATCCCAAAATAAATAAATAAATATATATATATATATATATATATATATATATATATATATATATATATATGAATGTTTTAATATTTAAATATACAAATATATATCTATATATTTATTCTGGTAAGACTATAATATCATATATATTTATATAATATTAAAAATATATAAATATATATTTATCCATTATATTTACACTTAAATATACATATACACATTTGCAAATATCATTCAAATACTTACAATATACCTATTTGTGAAAATATGTGTATATATGTTTAACTGTAAATTCAAGGCCATATAATAATGTTATAGTTAAACATCATAAATAGTGTGTATATGTTTATAGATGTGTATAATCCATTCATACCGTCATGTGTATGTATCTGTATGTATGCCATGTCGACACATGCGTATGGCATAATAAATTCCCATCATATGTTTCTATCGCCATGTCATACATATTGATACGTACATATGAGTGAGATATGTATACACATATACACCCTGCCTATGTTCATATATCAATTCATGTTTCACATCAAAGGTCACAAAACAGTAAGTCAGTTAACAAGTAACACCACTCACAAAGCACAAAGAAGTAATCCAAAACTCCTAAGCCTAAGGATGACTTATCAAGATAACTCTATCTGACTCAGTTCCTCTAAACCCTTAGTGAAGTGTGTGTATGCTCAACTGATTTATTTTACCGGTTATCCGACCAAGCCCCTCTCTTGAGTGATGTCTCCCCTCCACCTAGAGAAATGGTTTTTGTTCCTACATCCATTGGCACAAAACCACAATAGTTACTTGCCCATAACATTTTGCAGTATACAAATCAATTATAAAAACAAGACTAGTTATCCTTCTTCATGCATTGCTTTATCCAAGAATAACATCAATCAAGAACATAGAATGAGTCAATCATAAAATGTAAAAAGATTCATAAATTGATAACAAGGTTCAACACATTTTATTCATCCAAAATCTTCCTTACAAACATAATGCTCTAAGCATTGCTAAAATAGTAGCTATACAATTTCAGGGTGTAACAATAATCGATGCTCTAAAAGTGAGGGGAAAAAAAGAACAACCCACACCAATTTAATGCCCCTAACAAACGAGAGCATGAAGAAATAATTTTTTACTCTAAAAATGCAAGGAAAAAGCAGAATTATTCAAGCACGATATTGGGAGAGACTTGATCAAGGATGGGAGAATGCTTTAAATAGTGAAGAATGGTATTTTGGATGGGAGGAGCTTTCCTCTCATCGAGAATTTTCCAAAATGAAGGGAGAAATTCTAGTTTTTCTTAATTCCTTTGATTTCAGAAAAAGATTCACCCCAGTTTAGAATTTTGAAGATGCTATAACCAACCGACTACAACTACAAATAGTTTGGGTGTTGGCCATGCTATAACTCTATTTGCCTAAACTACAAGTTTTGCGACCCACAAATCTGTAAGATAGCATTGACAATGGAGTTTTTTTTAATGTAATTGAAGGCATCCACTGGAATTTTTAGTTAGGATTTGACTTGCTTGTTTTATCTCGGGATGACCTCCATATGTTAGTTATTACATTAATGCCATTCTTTCATCGCAAGTTAGTATACTAATGAAATTCTTTCATCGCAGCCATTAGTATACTAATGACATTTTTACTTGGTAATAATCACAAGGCAAGGGGATCACTTGGTAGGTAAGCACTTGTTAATAGGGAGGAGGCAGGGGGATTCACTTGACAGGTAAACATTTGCTAGTGGGGACGAGGGAGAGTGAATGCAATCCATGGCTTTGGAATTTTGATCCTCTAGTCTCTTTCACCATTGGTAAATAACAAACCTTAGAGAAAAACCAAAACATGGCCCTAGAAGGTAACACAATTGTGGAAACATCTCCACACTAGGAGAAACAATGTTACGAAGGATAAAGACATCTTCCATTCAGGTGTGAATACAAAGAACAATAGATGTATGGTCAGATTATTGGAGGCATAGTTAATACTAGATATAAAGGACCTTATCCAACGAATCAAGGATGCTAATAAATTGTGAGTGTCAAGCGAAAATGACTAAATGCAACAATCTTCAAAGCTACTTAAAACTCTCCTGTATATGTCCCCAAGATGGAATGGTCAATATAGTTGATAATACTTACTGATTCAAGATTACTGTACAAATGCAACAATCTTCAAGACTTCTTGAAACTCTCTTGTATAGTTGATAATACCTACTGATTCAAGATTGCTTTACAAATGCAACAATCTTCAAGATTTCTTGAAACTCTCTTGTATATGTTCCTAAGTTGGAATAGTCACTATAGTTGATAATACTTATTGATTCAAGTGTAACCTTGTATGCTAGTTTCATCATCACATTTGGCATTGTGCAACCTTTATGTGTAGAGTGCTTGCACGCAACTACAATGCACTTGGAATTGTGTAACTTGTATGAGAACATTGATCGTGCAATTGTGTAACACTATTCATACATCTATACAATCACATGCAACATCTTGTATCATGGTAAATACTTGTTTTCAATTGAACCATATGTATATTCATAGATGGCATACTCATAGAAAACTCACCTAGTCAAACAAATAACAAGTTTTAGTGCCATTTAGTCGCCAAGTTTGACAAAAAAAAAAGATAGATTAAAAATGCAAAACATGAAAAATCGTAATTGTTTTTTGAAAAAAATAGTCAAAAAAACTTATGATTTTTCTGCCCTATAAATGCATGAACACCCCTCACACTTCCTCACATAGCACTTGGAGAGAAAATATTCTTTATAAAAATGTGCCAAATACCTAATTTCTCCCTAAGTGATAAAATTGTGAAATGGTGTGGGACAAGAAGTTTTATGTGGTTTCAAAGGCCTTAATTTGGGCTTGGTGGCAAGGGTGTTGCCCCTTGACCCCGTTGGGGGAATTTCCCCTAGACCCCCACAAGGGGCGTTGCCCCTCAACCCTGTTGGGGGTGTTTCCCCTCAACCCTGTTGCGGGCGTTGCCCTCAAACCTCCACAAGGGGTGTTGCCCCTTGACCTCGTTGGGGGTATTGCCCCAAACCCCCACAAGGGATGCTGCCCTTGACCTCGTTGGGGGGTGTTGCCCCAAAATCCCACAAGGGGTATCACCCCTCAACCTCATTAGGGGGTGTTGCCCCAAAATCCTACAAGGGGCACCACCCCTCGACCCCATTGAGATCTCCACTCCTAGACCCCCATTAATTATTAGGATCTCTTTTCATTTAAGAATTTTGATTACAATGAGAGGATTTTGGAGCGGAGATTGGATTTGACAACTTAGACAATTATCTTTATCACTATTATAGTATCACTTCCCCAAGTTTTCATTAGAGTACAACAGTGTGCAAAGATTAAAACCTCTCCCCAAGTTTTCATTAGAGTACAATAGTGTGCAAAGATTAAAACCTCTCCCCAAGTTTTCACTAGACTAGGATAGAAGAAGACGCCAAAAGTTGCAATATGTGATTTATGAATGATCTGTATAGGATCTAGACTAAATTGCAGATTGAATGCTTAACTTTTACAATGATTATTCCAAGTTAATAATATCAAAATTAACTTATGGAAATAATTAAAATGAAAGTAATAACAAGGTGATTATAACAGAAAGGAAGGAAATGAGAGAAAGAAAGAGAGAGAAGAAGAAGAGAAGTGCATACAGTGTTTGATTACGGAGTTCGTCACAAACGTGACTACATCTCCGGGTCCACTCCAATAGAGAGACCGATCCGATTAACTCCAAAATCAATTACAAAGCACCACTATCATTCTCCAAGCACTTCGGCAGCATAACAACGCTCTGACGTGCAAGAATGGAATCTCTACAAGACCTCTCTTTCGATTATCTCCACAGCTTCAAGACTTCGTCACTTGAAAGAAAACTTGATTCAACTCTCACCCTTACATCCCTTTTATACAAAAAAATATCCCAATATGGTATAAAACCATATGATTTACAAAATATTCCTTATCTCTCCAAAATACATAAAAATCTTTGTAAATCTCTCATAAAATCCCCTAATATTTTTTGATTTAATTTAAGGCCCTTTATTTTTTTAACTCCCGGGATTATTCTGTTTTGGAAGGTTTTTGGTTAATCCTTAAAAGGATTATTTGTTGAAATTTTGGAGGGATTAATTTAAAGTAAGGGCATTCAGTTAACTAACACTTAACAAAACAATCCGATGCCACCATATATTCATAAGCCATTTGATGGCTTAGCGGTGGCTCTATATTTTGTGAAGCCGGCGGTTGCGGGTTCAACCCCCGCCGCTGGCTTTTTAATAGCCATTTGCCAAATTTTTAAAACAACAAAAACAACCCGTCACCAATATTAGAAAGGCCCGCGGATTTGGTGGAACGGCCAAGCAGAAAACTCGCGAGGGAGAGGTTCGGGGTTCAAATCCCCGAAGGATTTTTTTTTACAAACAAAACAACTCCAACCCGCCAGAGGTAAAAGTGAGGCCACGTGGCACGCCGAGGAGGTGCCACGTGTCAACATCTGATTCGCCGATAGTGATGACTGGATGCCGACGTGTCTGCCAATTGCATGATGACATGGAACTAACGTGGCATGCTGACGTGTCCGATGACTGGACTGCCACCTGGGATGCCCGTACTGTACGGCTGGACACGTGGCATGATAAGATTGGTCCGTACGATCTGAGTCACCTACCACATGTTTCATCCGAATTCATCCACTTGGCTTCCGTACTGTACGGACTGGCATGTCAACATGATGACGTCATCATCAGTACCTTCAAGTCAACCGAACTTTGACTAGCTGTATCTTGAGCCTCCGATGTCGGATTTCGACGAAACGAACAACGTCAGAATCATCTTGACGAGCTCTTCGCGATGGTGTGAACTTTGACAACTTTTGATGACATCATTTTTTCTGCTTCTTGGACGCCCTTTGATTCCAGTTTGACCCAAGGTTTGACTGGCCATAACTTGCACAAACGGACTCCTTTTCGCTCCGTTCGAGTTGCGTTGGAATCAGGACGTCGAGCTCTTTCTGATGGTGCTGATTCTGGAGAGAAATGAGACACTTCAATTTCCACTGAAAATATCCACCGGATCAATGAATTATGATGATTTTTAAAGACAATCATCATAAATTCATAATAGTTTCCAAGTAACTATTGTATCAAGATTTCACATGATGATGCAATTTTGTACTCATTTATAAACTCATTGGATATATTGTCTTTGAATTTTGCAAAAAAAGAAAAATTAAAAAATTTAAGCAATTTTTTAAGTTGAGTTTTTTGTCGAGTTTTCGCCAAGTCATAAATTTTGGGTTTTTCGAGTCTAAGTTTTCCAACTATGTGTATATGATGAGGGAACCTACACCACAAGAAACACCACCATATGCATGCCACACTTGGTAGTGTTTGCCACACATGAAACAACACTATTAGGTTTGACACTTGGTAATGCCCTATCCACACATATCATGTGGTCATACATGTTGAACACATGTTAGCATAGATGTGGTGTCTAGTTGTCAGCCTAGTTGTAACTCATATATATATAACAAAAAGGTTCACATCTTAACCCCTTAAATATTTCTTGTGTTCATTTTTGCTTTAAATAAAAGAGACATGTTTGTCATAATCTTTTTGAGCAATGAATTTGTATTGGTTTACTGTTTTGTTTTTCAGAATTTGCATATTCTATGATCTTATTATTACTAGCTAATAGAGAGGATTGTCCCCAAGACTACTTGAACTTTTTTTCACACTAGTATATACAAGTCTGTAATAGAAGGATGGTTGTACACTCAATTCAATTTATAAGAACTCAAACAAACATTAAAAATAAAATAAAATAGTTGATGAATGTGCACCATAGGTTCCAACAAATGTCCAAAGAATAATTCATGCTTCCTTGGAAATGCAACACCAAGAACTCTTTAGATAGTTTTGTGAATTCATGTGAACTTAGGCCAACACCACAACCACTTGAATGATATGTTCTTGGATAACATCACAATGTTTTGAGTCAAAGTAAATCTAGATATTCCCATGTTAGAGGGTAAAATTGATGACATAGTGTTAGATATATGGATTTGATAGCTCGAGGCATGCTTCTTCATCTACAAATTCATTGATGTTGAGAATATTTCCTTTGTAATGGTAAAAATGTCCATTTCAATGTCCCACTTGTGGCTGTTGGAAATAATGTCATTGATGTCAAGAGGAATATAGGAAATAGATGTTGTCATTGATGTCAAAGGACAATTCCAAAATCAGAAGATAGCTAAATTATTATGCAAGTCTTGTGCCAAATTTATGGCACTATTGTCGAGATATCATTGGACAAGGAGTCAATTATGTTGCAAAATAATAATTTATTCCCACATGGGTTGATCCATGTCTAGCACCCACGATGAATGATTGTTTGGTGTTAATAAAAACATTTTTAATTAATTCTAAGAAGCCAACCCTTGGTATCTAGCGCACCATTTGAGGAATTTAAAATTATAAATAAATTATTTTTCAAAGGGGTCGACCCCTCTTGATATTGGAGCCCACATGTGGAAGGGTTAAATAAAATAAAATTTATTTTATGCATATGTGGGCGACCCCCATTGAAGAGTCAACCCCCTTGGGTGAAGAGTTGTTTGGGAAAATATAAATAGAAATTTGTTTGAGAGTTAGGAAGCAAGCAATTTTTGAATATAATTTTCATATGAAGAGCAAAATTAAAAAGATATTTGAGCAGATAAATACAAGAGATATGTGAACAGATTCATAAGAGATTTCTTAGCATCAATTTTGTGAGAAGAGAAGATAAATAGAAGGAAGATTATGGCAGATTCATGAACAAATATATTGTAGATTTGTGAGCTGGCATTAAGGCAAAAATATTTGTGGAAGTAGTGCATTATTGTGATCAGATTTGGGAGTGAATTCATTGCAATATCTAAATCAGATTTGTGATTAGAGTTGTGAAGAGAAGTGTATCAACATTTATATCTTGTGAAGACACATCATCCATTGAAGAATTTGGACGTTGGTGCCTATCAAAGAAAAAATTGGCGTCTTGCTGAGTTGGTGCTTAGTTGTGGGGATTGGAGTCTTCAGTGGGTTGGTGCTTACAAATTTTGTAAGTGGGGATTGGCATCTCTAGTGGGTTGGTGCTACAAAAAAAGTTTGTAAGAGAAGTAGGTTGGAGCCTATATATATTGCTGTAGTTTTCTCCCGCAAGGGTTTCCACGTAAATTGTGTGTTCTTGTGTTCTTAATTGCTAGATTTTGCATGTGTGTTATTGTTGTGGATGATTAAATTTTAAAGTATATTGCTATGGTTAATTGAGTTGTGAAAAGTAAAAGATTGTTGCTATATTGATTCACCTCCCCTCTTAGTATAAGTGTGTGTTTCATCAGTGGCAAATAGTTAGCACAATAGAGATTGACCTATTCAGGCTTGAGACACTTTTGTCAACACTCACAAGAGGAATTCTACCCCTTAATAAGGATGGATATATGAAGTTCTAGAAGTTTGCACCATCACAAGAAGCAATTGGTAGAAGACTATACCAATGAGTATCACAACTACTTTGTACGCTTCTATTAGAAAATTCCAAAGCAACACAAATTGCTCAAGCACATCAATGGATTGTCACCCTATATTTGTGCTAAAATGGAGCTCTTGATTTTAGATACATTTGGTTAAGAATTCTGCGTGCGTTCAAGATTGAAGCCAGGGTGCTTAAGCTAGATTATGTTTGGAAAGGGTGGCTGTACACCTTGCACATGAAAAAAAGCATGCAAAATAAATACTTATTTGTGATACAATTTTAGAGATGTATTTAACAGCATTAATTATTTATTTGGGCTCACTTGTATAGTTGTATATAAAATTGGCTAGATATTTTATGGGAACATATTACCAAAAATTAGATGTTGGGGTCAATGGTTTTGTGCGCTCATGATTTTGAGACATGATTTTACCTATACAAGTTGGTTGTTTTGTGTGAGTTTAAATCTATAAAAGTAAGCACATGTTTAGTGGTTGTTCGGTTTGGTTGTAATTTGTATTGAGTTCTCTTACAGAATGCATATATGAAGCATGACATAGGATGTGTGGTCGCATTTAACTATCCATTATGCTTGGACATATGGAGGATGCATTGGAGGAGCTTGATATTTCAAAAGAATTCATGGAGCCTTTGCAAGTGTATTGTAATGTTTCATTATTGAATAACACATTAAATCTAGATGCTTTTGGAGGCTAGGTTTTTCTCTTTTGAAGGTTTTTAGAGGGTATATGTTATGTGATTTTGTGGTACGTCTTTGATTTTGCATTATGACTATTCTATAAGCTTTTACGAATGTTTTTTTTTTCCAAATTTATGTAGGAAATTGTTTGATCATTCTAGTAATTTCTGAATAAGTGGTATCAAATCTATGGCTGTGGTTGAGGGAGATTATAGATCTATGTTTTCATTTAACGTTTATTTTGAGTAGATCTAATGCAAAGTTGAAGTCATAGCAATGTTGGAAAAAAATTAGACATTTTAATATATGAGATGTGTTGTGTAGATTGTGAGAGTTGTAGATTTGGGGTTTGAAAATATATGGTTAAAGGGTTTTTTTAGGTGTTCACCATGAGAGTTTTGTGGGATAAGTTTTAGGAATGATTATTTGGAACAAAATGAATCTCACCATTGGATCTAAGAGACTTGAGAGATGAAGACTCATATAAAATTTGACCTATTTAGATCACTAGGGCCTTAAACAAAATAAAAATCTTCCACTTTATTTGGTCATATGGCTATATGCTCTGAAAAATTAAAATAATAATAATACATATTAAAAATTGACCTTGCATAGTTAAATTAATAAATATATCAAGGGGGAGGGGGGATATGTGAAGTTTGCAAACCCTTGTACTCTATACCTTGTTGTACTTTTCACAACAACTCAACTGTGCATAATGTTAGCCATCAAACAAACTCTTGTCAAACCCCCATTGGTGGTGTTGTGGTTGGAAGGCCTTAGGCCCATGGTCTTGACCCCAATCAGGTAGGGCTAGAGACCAACTCCAAGCGAACTTTTAAAAATTAAAAATTTCAAAACTTAAAACACATTTTAAAAAGCATTCAATTCCACTACCTATAGCCCACCCTAGCACTACCTACACACCACTACGACCCTAGTGCAACTAGGTTGACACAATGATGACACTAGCATAATGCAAGCCACATGAATTGTATGGACATGGCCTCTTTTGACCTCTTTTAGCCCTTAGGTGTTTTTTCTCCAAAGGGGCATAACTTTCACATGCAATATTGGATTTTTGACTCTTTGTAATTGTTAGAAAGCTCTCTTTGAATACTATGCAATGGTATATGTTTGGTTTTTATATTTTACTATTTAAGTTAGAATTTGGTGTTTAAAGCTAATATTACTCTAGAATGGTTAATGTCATATGTTTCACATCTAAAATGGATTTTGGATTTTGAATAGGTGATAGGGAGGATTGGTTTCTTGGTAATTTGAGTTTTGGTTGTGGAGTTTTTGTTTTTGTTTTGCCAGTTCTTGTTACCTTGTAGTTTTGTGACATGTGGCGAATTTGTGTGGGATCAAGATGTTGAATCTTCATTATTTTTTGATCTTGCATAGTGGGAAAAGTTACATCGATCAAGATAAGGAAGGCGGTGGATAATTGTTTGGAGGAAGTTATCAGCCTGAAGAGAGAGGGAACAACGATTTTTATGTGGAGGGTGATGGTTTTCTATTGGGAAGGGAAGTCGATCCTGAAGTTTGAAAGGAAGTGGACTATTTTGGACAGAAAAGAGAAAAGGCACGAGGGGAAGAAAACTTGGAAGGAAGGAACAGTGGTTGCTTGGAGTTTGGTGTTGAAACTTTGAAACAAAACTGATTATTGTTTGCTCATTGTGAAATTTGGGTGGAGAGTGCAAAGTCAAATCGATTTTTGATGGTTGTTCCCAACGTCCAATTTGTTTGACAATGTGTATTCTGATGCAGGCAACGTGTGGAGTCTATGATTCATAATCTATCATCAATTTAATCAACGAGGAATGCATTGGGTGGAGTGATTAGTTTGTAATCTTCTCAATGAAGTTTATAATATGGTCAATGAAATTGAATATGAAACACACAGGATCGAGTTTTATTTGTAAGGCTGACAATCTTCATGGAGAAATGAAGTTGAACTTTGCTGACTGTTATTCGTGAACTTTTGCTTGATATCCATTCCAGTGGGTTGTTTGTGATTGTTCTTTCTGGCTGACTGACTTTGATTGAGTGCTTTTTATAGTTGCAATTGAATTTACTTCCTTTTGTGAATTGCTGTCATCACATACTACACGATGGACTAGATGATTTTTCATTTAGATGAGTAGGCACAGGATTGCACTTGTTTAAACAATTGTAAGAGTTTGAGATTTGAATTGTGATTGTGTGAGAATCTAGATGAATTTGTGGCCAAAAACTTGTGGGAGTGTGTGTTTATATGAGACCAATATGATGGTATAGTAGATTATCATATTTGATGCTCTCTAATATAGGTTTATAGGTATTTTTTAAGTACAAAATTCGATGGAGACATGTGTTGTGTTCTAGTTTGAGGACATGATTGATATGTGTGTGAAACTTGGAGTCTTAGTTTAGTGAGAGTTGAGTGCATGTATAGTGATGGTGATGATTATGGTGTTAAGCATTGGCATGATATTATCATGTATGTGGTTAACACATCTTGATATTTTGATCAATTCATGATTATAGGTGGTGGTGTGTTTTAGTATTAGGAGATTGTTCTTATCTCTTGGATGTTTATTTTGTTCCTTAATTATAGTTACTTGATTGTGAATTTGTTTAAAAAATCAGATTTGTAGGTGATCTAGTGTTTGACTCTTGAGATCTACAAGTTATCTTCTTTGTTATCTCGGTTGGTAAGTTACTGATGTGATGATGAGTTTGCATGTCGCATCATTTTCGGATCTATGAGTTATACAATTTTTTGGGTTGGCTACCCATTAGTTGCAATGGGATGACTTGAATATGGATTGTCTATATCCATAAGTTTTTTCAATGCTGATGTAGATTTAGTTACTTGGCCTTGTCTATAGTCATTTTTTTATTGTTATGTTTCATTTGAATGAGAGGGTGATGATTAGAGTGCTAGGATAGTCGCTTATTAGGACTTGTAGAATGTTTATCATGATGTCATGAATATCTTGGTTACACTATTTAGTGGGAGCTTTTGACAATGATGTTTTGGTTTATCTTCTTGGCTTGGGTATCTTAGTTCTATTTTATTCTTTGGAACTGATGGTATTGTAGTTGAGTGTGTGTATACCATGCGATATCTTCATATATGATATGGTTATCTTCATGTGATTAGAGATTATGACATTTTAGTTAGTCATGGAGGACTCCTAGAGTCTTTGGTTGAGGTGTCAGTTTATGACTTGTTGGTTTTGACAAGTGATCCTTGGTTGAAAGGATTTTTGGTATTGTGTCTTGGTTTACTTTATATACTAGTTGGATTTTTGACTTGATATAGGTGCTCAATGAGCACAATATAATTATTGGAATGTGATTTTCTAGTAGGAGATGTTAGATTATGATGTCATGATGTTATCCTAATTCTACAGTTGGGGCTTTGACAATGATATGTTTATTTATTTTGATATTGAGTGCATTGGTCATGTGCTTGGTAGCTTCATGTGAGTGTGGTGTTTCACATGGAGCTTAGCATGGATTGATTGATTGTAGGTGCTCATGGATATTTGAAGACTTGGGCGAAGTTGGAATTATCTAGAGTTTAGAGGCATTTGTTGAATTAATTACTCTTTGGAGGTTTCAACAAACATTCTTAGGAGCCTTCACTCGGCTATGAATATGAGTTCATGATAGACCTATGGAGGATGTTGATCTTAGAGTGAGTCATTGTGGGTTGGTGTATCCTAGAAGAGCAATCTCATTCTCCACTCTTGGTCTACTTGACAAATAATCATTTGATAAGTATTGTTCACTTTGTTTTCAGATGTATCATTTTTTATGTTTTATCTTCTCATGGATATGGATTGATGAGAGTGCAACCCGAGACACATAAAATCACACTCACAACCAGAGAATAATTTTATTATTCTGAATATGAAAATCTTACATGCAGAGGATCTCAAATCCTCGAGTTCTACAATACATGCAAATTACAGAAAGAAACTACAAAAATTCCCCTTTTCGCAACATGCGATCTTCTTTTCCTAGAAACTACTCACAAAAATAAAAAACTACCCCATAAATAGCCCAATTCTCCATTTGGAGCCAAAAACAACATTCTAATTATGCACCAACTTCTGGAAGCCCTAACTCAAGATCTAACCGTCAGATCTTCAATGATAATACCTTTTCGGAAAGGTCTTACGAAAATGAGGTGTTGGAAAGTGGGGCCTAAAGGCTAACCATTTTTGTTTTCTGCCAATTTTCGGGCCCATCCGGAGCCTTTAAGTCCTTCAAAATTAGCTCCGAAGATTTTGTAGGGTAAAAAGCAGAAACTGAAACTTGAATAACTTTTGAACTGGGAATGATCTTCACCTGATTCTTTCACCAAAGTGTTTATTATTCTATCCTGCAGCTTCCCTTAAATTTTTGTATCCTCACGCCTTCAAATTCATACCTGCTAAAAATAGCAGTTGAGCAGAAAAAGCAGAAAAATAGTTCTGAAAGTTGGGAATTCTTCTTCGGCGAAAAGGGTATCTAGAAATGCAAAAACATCTACAAAAATCTAAATGAAAGTAAATATATTTTTGGGTGATGTAGGATTGCCCTTACACCACTGGATGCTCTTGCATCATGGATCTTGAGCTCTACTTGTTAGTTCTAGAGGGTTCATTGAGCAGTGTTTTCCATATTTATCTCCTTGTGCATTTGATATTTATTTATGATGTCCTTTATGATGATTCTAAGAAATATTATTGAGCTTATTTTTGGTTAGGGAATGGATTTGAGTTTGATCTTCCTTGGTTAGAGAGGCTCATATCCATGTTTGTTATATGAGATACACATGTTTTATTTGATCTATGAGATTGGACAATTAGGCATTGTTAAGGCTTTTTAGTTGGGGTTGTTAAGGAGATCTTACTTGACACAACTCAACACTTTGAGGTGTTGGTAGGATGTTATGTTGTATGATTTATAGGTTTTATATTTTTTGTTATATGGTTGTTTCCTAGAGGTTCATATTCACATGGTTAGATGTGGTAGGCTTGGGAGAGTAATGGTGACTTTCTTTGAGAGATTATGCAAATTTTTTGTTGTTGCATGTGTTGATCATTTGTGATTGTTCTTTGTTACTAGATTGTTTTGATTATGAGTCACACTTTGGTATGAGTGTTGATGGGTAGACTTGGTATGCCTTGATCTATTTTCATATTTAACACTACCCATGTAGTGGGATCTCTTGGATATGTATGTCTTTCGTTATAGGTTTTATACATGGAGCTTGTGATTGCGGTTTATGGATTGAATATTTTGTTGGCACAAGTTGTATCGATGGTTTTGGATACCTTTGTAGGTGTAGTTGATTGGATGTATTAGCATTTGATATGGTTGTTATCTTTTAGACATGTGGATTTTTTTCTTGGCAACAATTTGGAGCCTTTGTCACCACTTGGATTTGATGCTTGTGTTATTTGGATTGGTGCATCTTCACCTTGGCTTGTTCCTTTTCTCCCATAGGTGACATGTTGGAGGATCATAAGAGTTCTTTCTTGATATGGTGCTCATCTTAGATGTTATTGTAGGTATCTTGATGGAGCACAAGAACATGCTAGAGATTCATGTACTCTCATGGATGGATATGATGATTTATTTCATTGATTGAGATTTATGCAATATATACATTAAATGAGATAATGTTAGGAAAATAGTGTACACCTTGCACAAAAAAATATTTTAACTAATATAAAATAAATATTAATTTTAGATGCATCTTTAAAGATGTGTTTATCTACATTAAATATTTATTTGGCTTCATTTGTAAAGTTGTATTTGACATTGGTTAGATATTTTATGTGTGGGTTGTACATTGGATCTAATATAGGAAAAAATTAGTACCAAAGAGTAAATGTTAGGGTCAATGGTTTTGTGCACTCATTATTTGAAACACATGGCTTTACCTATACCACTTTGTTGTTTTGTATTAACTTGAATCTATAATATCAAGAACATGTTTAATAGTTAGGGTTGGCTTGTTGGCTAGTTGGTTATTAGGCTTGGCTATCATTTGTATTAAGCTATTTTGTAGAGTGCATATGCAAAGCATGGCTCAGGATGTGTGGTTGCATGGTTACCTGTTATTAGTGGACACATGGAGGATGCATTAGAGGAGTGTAATGTTTTAGAAGTATTTATGAAGACTATAAGTGTATTATAGTCTTTCATTGTTGAATAAAACATTGAGTGTGGATGGTTTTTTAGGCTAGAATTTTCTTTTTTTAGGGTTTTCCCATGGTATATCTTGTGTAATCTTGTGGTATGTCTTTTACATTTGCATTTTGGTTATTCTATAAGTGTGTATGTATGCTTTTATTTTATAGTGTTATGTAGAAAATGGTTTGATCAACTTGGTAATTTCCTAACAAGCTACAGGGCGGGTGCATGGAAATGGGTAGCCATTTCGTGGACACCCTAAAAAAAAAAAGTTGTAAACCATAACGCGAGTGCGTTATAACGTGCTCGCGTTATGCCTTCGGTTAAACCTAGGCAAGGTCCCGGTGGCTACAATTGCAAAGCCATAATGTGAGAGCGTTATAACGCGCTCGCATTATTGACTGTTAAAAGCAAAAAAACAAATGCAAATATCTCATTTGCATTTCGACTAGTTTTTTTGTGCACCTGCGGCCAAAAACACCAAAATAGCGCGCTTGCATTCGAGAAGAAGAATTTCTTCACCAAGAATCTGAATTTCTTCACAACTATGGCACCACGACAACGAGGAGCTGTAAGAGGTAAGGATTCTATGCTTTTTATTTTGAATTTGTTAGTTTTAGGTTGAATTTGATATCTATTTGTTTGAAATTTTAGGAGATGCAAATCAACCTACAAACCCTCAAAATCCTCAATAGGAGGACCAACCAAATCCTCATGATCAAAATCAACCACAACATCAACCTCCTCCACCAATTACTCAACCCCCTCTTGACACTCAACAAAATTTAATGAGTGAAATTGAGAACAACAAAAAAAAAATTGAGGATTTGATCAATAGGTTGAGTGATCCAAATGGTTCAACCACAGAAAGAATGACCCTAGCAAATTCCTTGAAAGATATATTAACAAATGTAGATTCAATTAGCAAACAAATAACTGGATGGGAAGATAGGAGGCAGGCGGCTAGCAAGTATTATACAAATAAACTATCATGCAAGGATGTGAAAGATTTAAAAATAACAAAAGGTGATTTGTGCTCATTATTCACCGACCCACGTACAAATCAAAATCTTACCCTCAATGCGAAGAGGTTTCCTATCCATTGGTGCCACCACCAACAAATGAAGGAGCAATTTTATGATAGGTGGTACATGGTCTTCGATTACCCACCGTGCAACACTTGTGAGGTCCCACAATATTTCCTTAGGAAACTATATAGTGAGTTCATATTGAACAAAATCCCAAATTATTTTGATATGAGGGATTTCTAGGGGAGAGGTGGGGGGTTAGCTCAGGATAGACTTGGTGCACAGCCGGATCCTACGCGGCAAGGTAGATGAGCTCTCTCTAGGCCACCTCATGAGCACATTGTTATGCCTTCCATCGTGAAGGAAAGTGCTGACGTAGAGACATTGCAGGCAATCAACACTTTGACCCAGAGTGTCATCCATCATACTAGCCCTATTCTATAGCACCATCCAGAGGAGTCTTCTAGTGGTAGTCTTTGAACACGTGTGTCAATCTTGCAGGGCTACTTGTTCACATGACCCCACTGACCCTCAGGAGATTGGTACGCAGGATCCGTCTACAACTATGGAGATGGAGAGGGTAGCTGGAATTTTGCATGAGGCATATGGCATTGATAGTCAAGTAAAAGTTATTGCATGTGTTCATTGAATTTAATTTATTAAATTTCAATTTTGAAATGCAAGATTAACTAAAAATGTTTTATGATTCTAATAAAATTGCAGGGCATATTGTTGAGATTGGATACACCGGCCCCCCACCAACCTATTTTTGCAGTACACCTATCGCTAGGGTATGTAACTAGTAAACAGTTATAAGTTTATTGCATATTAATGGAATTGTTTTACAAATGGTAATTTAATATGCAATTGTGGATGTTGAACAAACTAATATTGGAGGTTTTGATGGAACACTTCCCAGTGGCGGTGGATTTACTCAAACCTTCACGCAGGTAATAGAATAAAGAGTTTAACTAATGAATCAAGTACTTAATAGATTTGTGTAGTTTATACATGCACATCGTTGATTACGTTGAATAATTTGTTTTTTTATTTTCAGTTGTTGCGAGACGATACACCTCCGAATGTGATGAGGGCAATGGGTATTGGTGTGACATCTTCTATACAATCCTCGATGGCTTTGATAGAAGAGGTATGAGGAAAATTAGTAAATTTTAATTTACATTTGTTGTTATAGATGTTAGTTAGTCAAAAATCAAACCATTATTGATTCACGTAGTTTTTATCTATTTTTATGGTTTATATAGGGATTGAACACGCCTGAGCATGGGCGTGAGGATATTTCCCTCATGGAGAGAGATCGTGAGATGGTTGTAAGTGATTATTTTTTCAAATATATCATTTTTTATAATGTAATTTCTATATATTCATGTCTTTACTTCTTATTGTAACAGTTAAAACTTCACCATGAACTAAACTCTAGGAGGAGTAGCAGGAGCACTCCACGAGTGCAACAAAAATGAGTGACAGACCTATCGCCATCCGAGCAAAAAGGAAAGGGAAAGATTTTATTTCCCGGGCATGGAGAGCAATGACTTTTGATTCCATAGTCCTTTATTGTATGCCTACATGGCAATTTTGTACATATTTTTTATTGGACATATTTGACATTGTATGCCTAGATGGCATTCTTGTAAGCCTATATGGCTATTTTGTACATATATTTCATACTTATATCGACATATATTTATGTATGCCTACATGGCTATTTGGTTAATAAAAATATCTTTTTTCGATGCCTGTTCATATTTGCATTCTAAATTGATGGTTCAATAGATATGAGTTACGTATATTCAAGTGTATACTTTACAACTTACGTGTATACTTTGTGACTTATGTGCATTCGAGTGTATACTTTGTGGCTTACATGTTTTCATGCATATACCTTGTATTCGTGCATATACTTTGTTCTAATTTGTGTATACTATGTATTCGTGTGTATACTTTTTGAGGCTTACGTGTTTATGAATACTTGTAGTTCCCTTATTGACATGTACATGTTTGACTTATTCACGTGTATAATTATTAATTGGTTAGCCGTAGCATTGATCTATGTCATCCTCGATGCATGATCCTTGAGATGGAGTAAGTACACCCTCAAGGTCAAAAGGAGTTTCACATGCATTCTTCGTAGGCTCATTTTGGTAGTGAAACCAAAAACCTCTTGCATCATTGAAACGAAAAAAAAATTCCTTTATAGCAGGTCTGAAGCCATTATCATTCTCCATTAGTTCTTCATGTATCCACTCCCCATTAATGGTTGTCTCATGACCTTCATGAAACCAAGCACTTATCTCATTTGTGATAGAAGAAATGTATGAAGATTTATCTTCCTCCTTATGAACCATTCATTATCATGAGAGATGGGTTCTTGTGAACCACTACTGATGAATCATGGGTCAATAAGTTTGACTTGTAAAACTACATGATTGAATCCTGATAGCAATATCACAATATTTATATATCTAAATACATCCATTGAATCCTGAATACTGCCATCTTACCCACACAAGATTCTGGACGATGCTTCCCACCCTTCTCTTAGTGGTTGCTCTCATTGCACCTTCTACCCAGCTTCAGCTTGGTGTAGACAATATGAAGACCCCAGCTTGAGATCTTCACACACGTAAGAACAACTGCGTCCTTCCTGTAGCTTGGATGGGTCAAATTGTAACCAAGAACCCACGCTACTACCTGGTGTAGATTTCCTTCTACATGCTCAAAACCTTTTGGCTCTGATACCATTCTGATACAGAGGAAAGAACACAAGATAGTGGCTCATCCACCCTTCTCACTCCTTAACCTACTGATCACTATTGATCACTACTGATCAAGACATGTTCTTAAGCCTCTAACTCTATCCACCACCTTTCCGTTGTTCAAAGCCCAAGTCACACATTGCTCAAACACAATGGTCGAGCGATGTAATGGTTTCTTTGAAAACTGTTATACATTTAAAACCATACAAGAATTTCACACTCGGTTATATTACGTATATTCCCTGTGAACTGAAACCGTTTCTCCCATTCCATTCGAGACTGTCATAAAGAAACCCGAAAACGAGACATCCATGACATTGAAAACAATAGCGAATCCTTCAAAACTAATCTGCATTCACAATTTGCAAAACAATAAACCAGGAAAGATAGAGAGAATGAAACGATGGGAAATGGAAACTCCTCTTTAACAAATTCCAGTTATTAACACTTCAAAAACATACATGATTTAGCTAGAGAGCCCGATTTCTTCTCCTTCTTGTTTACTCTCTTTTTTGTTTTCCCGTAGTTGCACTCTCTATTTCCTCTATCTTTCCGTATTCGGTTACATATTGTCTCTTTATAGAGATTCTAGGGTAGTTAGACAAACTGTTCATCTACCCGATATTCCCATTCAGTTACAACTGTCATTTAATGCTTTTGATGAATATATCATTGCAATTTTAAACACTTAACCATTTCTTAACATGGTCCCACGAAATTCTAAATGACTAAAACATTACAAAATTATGAAGCTTGTCATAAATTTCAAGAGTCGAGGTGTCCCCGCACTAGTATCCTAGTTGTCCCTTTGTTGATTTATCTCCTCACTAATCCATCTTATTGGATTCTTTCACCTTTTACCCATCACTTTCTTGAAAAACTCAATTTTAGGCCTTGTAGCCTTCTGCCCCAAATTGGCCTCCTAGAACCCGTTTTCTTGACTTTTCTCACAATCAGTCTTAACAACCCCCAAATGTTTTTGTAAATTATTTCTTTTGACCATCAAGGCTCCAAGATTTACCAGGCCTTAGGTCCTACAAGTTTTTGTACATATGATTGTCCTCAAACCCCCTATTTTCAAGGGTTCCTATGGTTTTTGGCTCTTTTTCTTTCTTTGAGGGATTCAACGACCTCCTCAGCTCTCCTCCTAGCACACACATGACTGAGATACATGTGCCTACACTCCCATACTCTTTATTGGCACAAACCAATCCATTTTTCAACTCTCCTTGCTGCTGTCCTCTCCAAGCTACTAGCTAGAATGCACTTGCACTCGCCTAGTGCTTGATGATTTCATCACCTTCCCTACAAAAAAAGACCCCAAAACCTATATGTACACTATTTACATAGTCCCCAACTTAATTCCAAGTGGCCATGAGAGGAAAGCCACGGGAAGTCAAGTGGGACTCATTATTCACAAAACTAGCCTGAACCGGCAATGAGACCAAGAACACCAAAAACTTACAAAAAGATAACCAATCGGTCTAGATGACTAATCTAATGCTACACAAGGTAAGTAAGTGACACAAATGGAAGACTCAAAGCATTAGATAAGTCCTTTCAATCCATTCTTGACTGGATGAAGGCTCAAACACAAAAATTCAATGAAAACTTGCTCTCTTCCAATCACAAAAATGTACTCTCCAAGTCTCAATTCGTAAAAACAGTCCTCCAAACTAGGTATTAGGGTTTTTCTAACCTTATATACCTTTCTCCCACATTCTAGGACCCTTGGGTAGGGCTTAGAGCATCATTAATGCCATCTGTAGCTTACTTGGTATGCCTTTATGTAGTCTTGCCTTGTTCAAGTATACCATCACCAAATCACCTATTTCAAATTGTATATCTCTCTCCCCTTCATCTCTTTTAGCCTTCAACTTTTGGTTAGCCTCCATTAATGTCTTCTTTACCTGCTCATGAACCTCTCTCATTGATTGAGCAAAACCATCAGCATGTCCATTGATTCCTTCATAACCTTTTAGGTCTCTTAGCTCAAGTACACCCCTTGGATGTAACCCATATACAATTTCAAATGGGCTCTTACCAGTAGACCTGTTTGTGCTATCATTGTAGGCAAATTCTGCCTGTGAAATGACTTGTTCCCATCCTTGTCCATACTCCTTAGTTAGACACCTCAACAAGTTATCAAGTACCCTATTTATCAAGATTTATGGTGAGCTTCTCCTCTTGAAGTTTCTTCAACACAAGTTCTAGGTGCTTCATATGTTCTTCTTTTGTTTTGCTAAAGATGAGGATATCATCTAAGTAGAATACCACAAAGACTCCTATAAAGTCCTTCAAGACCTCATTCATCACCCTCATAAAAGTGCTAGGTGCATTTGTAAGCCCGAATGGCATTACTAACCACTCATATAACCCCTTTATGGTTTTAAAATTTGACTTCCATTCATCTCCCTCTTTCATCCTAATCTAATAGTAGCCACTTTTCAAATCAATCTTGGAGTAGTACTTAACACCCCCCTAAACAGTCCATTAAGTCTTCTATCCTAGGAATAGGAAACCTATATCTAATGGTTATCCTATTTATGGCCCTAGAATCAGTACACATTCTCCACTTATCTCCCTTCTTAGGTGCCAACACCACTGGAACAACACATGGGCTTATGCTTTTCCAGATCAACCCTTGGTCCAAAAGTTCTTGAACTTGCCTTGCTATCTCCTTGTTCTGCTCCGGTGTCATTTTCTATGCAGCTTTGCTAGGCAATGTTGCTCCTGGTACAAAGTCAATTTGATGACTGATTGCCCTCTTAGGTGGTAGTGTAGCTGGTGTGCCTTCACAAATGATATCCTTGAACTGATCGAACAGTTGGTTGACCTTTGTTGTCATAGGTAGCCGACTAGGTGACTCCTCCTCCTTTGGCTTCAACATGATTGCATAGACAACTCCTTCCTCCTTCATGTCTCTTAGGAATTCCTTTCCACTCATCAAAAGTACATTGGATTCTGCCTTTTCCACTATGCCTTCTTGGGGAAAAAACTTCGTGGTTAAGCGCTTGAGCTGGAGTATACTAGAATGGGTGACCTCTCGAGAAGGCCTAGTGCCTCACCTCTGTGAGCATCACTTAGATGCAATGAGTGCTAAGTGGGCCATTCAATATCATTTCAAAATTGTTGCTTTAAACAACTTACAAATTTGCAACTTAAGACTCCTCCAACCTAAGGGATCAATTCGGTGGAACATAGCTCGGAGCGATTCCACATGTTTCAGTGAAAAAGAGGACCATGCCTAGCGTAAACATACCTATTTGGACGTGTTGGAACAATTCACTTGGTCACACAAGTTGCAAAACGATAGTTGCACCACTCTGCAACTTTGCACTACTTGCATTTGATGCTTTTTCCATCAAGTGAAAATCCGCCACCATTGGAAAACCACTCCGAGATAGCCAAAAATGAGAGAGGTTTTTGTAGACAGGCTCAATGCAATCCTATAGGATCAGATGAAAAGTTTCTAAGTGTCATGGTATCCAAGTAATAACATGCTGAAGTTTGCAGCTATTTTGCACTTTGGACCCTTAAGGGATCGATCCGGTGGAACATAGCTCGGAGTGATTCCACATGTTTCGGTGCGAAAGAGGACCATTCCTACCATAAACATACCTATTTGGATGTGTTGGAACAGTCCGCTTGGTCATATGAGTTGCAAAGCGAAAGTTGCACCACTGTGCAACTTTGCACAACTTGAATTTGACACGTTTTCCATCAAGTGAAAATCCACCGCCATGAGAAAACCACTCCAATATAGCCAAAATTGAGAGAGGTTTTTGTAGACAAGCTCAACGCAATCCTATAGGATTAGACGATAATTTTCTAAGTGTCATGGTATCCAAGTAATAGCATGCTAAAGTTTGCAGCTATTTCACACTTTGGACCCTTAAGGGATCGATCCGGTGGAACATAGCTCAAAGCGATTCCATGTGTTTCAATGCAAAAGAGGACCATTCCTACCATAAAAATACCTATTCGGACGTGTTGGAACAGTTCGCTTGGTCACACAAGTTGTAGAGCGAAAGTTGCACCACTTTGCAACTTTGCACAGCTTGAATTTGACACATTTTCCATCAAGTGAAAATCCGCCGCCATGAGAAAACCACTCCAAGATAGCCAAAATCGAGAGAGGTTTTTCTAGAGGGGTCCAACACCTTTCTATAGAATTAGATGAGAAGTTTCTAAGTGTCACGGTATCCAAGTAATAGCATGCTAAAGTTTGTAGCTATTTTACACTTTGGACCCTTAAGGGATCGATCCGGTGGAACATAGCTCGGAGCGATTCCACGTGTTTCGGTGTGAAAGAGGACCATGCCTACCATAAAAATACCTATTTGGACATGTTGGAATAGTCTGCTTGGTCACACGAGTTGCAGAGAAAAAGTTGCACCACTTTGCAACTTTGCACAGCTTGAATTTGACACGTTTTCCATCAAGTGAAAATCCGCCGCCACGAGAAAACCACTCCAAGATAGCCAAAATCGAGAGAGGTTTTTCTAGAGGGGTCCAACGCCTTTTTGTAAGATCAGACGAGAAGTTTCCAAGTGTCACGGTATCCAAGTAATAGCATGTTGAATTTTGCAGCTATTTTGCACTTTGGACCCTTAAGGGATCGATCTGGTGGAACATAGCTTGGAGCGATTCCATGAGTTTCAGTGTGAAAGATGACCATGCATACCGTAAACATACCTATTCAGATGTGTTGGAATAGTCCGCTTGGTCACACGAGTTGTAGAGCGAAAGTTGCACCACTTTCCAACTTTGCACAACTTGAATTTGACACGTTTTCCATCAAATGAAAATCTGCCACCACAAGAAAACCACTCCAAGATAGCCAAAACTGAGAGAGATTTTTGTAGACAGGCTCAATGCAATCCTATAGGATCAATCGAGAAGTTTCTAAGTGTCACGGTATCCAAGTAATAGCATGTTGAAGTTTGCAGCTATTTTGCACTTTGGACCCTTAAGGGATTGATTCGGTGGAACATAGCTCAGAGCGATTCCATGTGTTTTGGTGTGAAAGGGGACCATGCCTACCATAAACATACCTATTCAGATGTGTTGGAATAGTTCACTTGGTCACACGAGTTGCAGAGCAAAAGTTGCACCACTGTGCAACTTTGCACAACTTGAATTTGACACGTTTTCCATCAAGTGAAAATCCACCGCCACGAGAAAACCACTCCAAGATAGCCAAAATCGAGAGAGGTTTTTCTATAGGGTTCCAACACCTTTCTATAGGATCAAATGAGAAGTTTCTAAGTGTCACGGTATCCAAGTAATAGCATGCTGAAGTTTGCAGTTATTTTGCACTTTGGACCCTTAAGGGATCGATCTGGTGGAACATAGCTCGGAGTGATTCCACATGTTTCAGTGCGAAAGAGGACCATGCCTACTGTAAAAATACCTATTTGGATGTGTTGGAACAGTCCGCTTGGTCACACGAGTTACAAAAAAATGTTTACAAATTGTTTACATGACCTTTATATGACCTTTTTCACATTGTTGACATTTCAAAATTCAAAGTTTGCAAATTTTGCTACTCAAGGCATTTACAGAACAATGTGCTACTACACCAAACATGAAATTCAACCTTAAAATATTTGAGTATATCTCATTATGTAATTAAATCTTGTTACAATTCCTCTGGCACTTCATTCTCTCAGATCTTTTACAATGTCACTCATACATTCAAGATTCTCTTTAAATGTCTACATCATAGGTGCTCATCATGAGGTTAACTTCAAATGAGTAACTTGAGAGTCCCTCGCTAAGCTTCACATGCTCTCTTATAATGGCTTGAAATCAAAATTGAGATTTGTCAAAATCATCAAAATAAGTATGTTGCATTGCTTTTTTGGCTGAGATTTTTGATAATGGCTCTTAAATCAGCATTTTCTGCAACGAAAGATCAATCAACCCTTAGTAGTTTACTTACAAATATGCAAAGTAAAAGAGAAAAAGAAAGAGCATCCAAAATGGAAATGAAATAAAAATAGATGGAAGGCACTTACAGATGTTGCATGCAGGCATCAAAATAAGGATGTTGCATTGCTTTTCTGGTTGACATTCTCTTCGATGGCTCATACATCTGCATTTTTTGCAAGGGGACACCAATCACTGTAAAAGAAGATGATAGCATTGGCATCAAACAAATTAATGTACATACAAGTATAAATTAATAAGAACCAATGTCCATATACTTACAAATTAATCCAATGAACCATCCGGGTCTTCTCTACTCTTTATTGTGTCAAGTATTGCCTCATGGTCAGACTCACGGACCTTCCATAACATCTTGTTCAAAGGTCTACCCCCATATTCTGTCAAATGAATATTGGATGCCATGACAAGGTTCGAGTAATGAAGAATCTTACGATGCATGTCAAAGTCCTGAAATAGCCAATGTTTAACACTTGAATGTGGGTACCTTCTAAGCCATGTTCGAGTAACCACAACTGCGCCTATAGGGTATTCGATGTTTTCTCCATCTATAATTGGGGCCTCCAATTTATTTTTGGTCTCAACATAATGACACAAGTAATAGTCTGTTCCCTCTTCATTGTCTTCATTTGCAATAACTGCATAAACATGCCCTACATTGATA
Source organism: Sequoiadendron giganteum (assembly GCA_007115665.2). NCBI lineage: Eukaryota > Viridiplantae > Streptophyta > Pinopsida > Cupressales > Cupressaceae > Sequoiadendron > Sequoiadendron giganteum. The sequence goes on from CM021103.1 coordinate 11,038,450, forward strand.
TGTGCAAAAAATCTCTTGAAATTTGTCAACATTACAAATATAGTACAAAGTAAGATCTAACGATATGGAATTTAAACAACTAAGAAAGTAGATATATCACCTCGTTGAACTAGATCTGATATGTGGTCAAAGTCTATCGATGATTCTATTTGTGTCAGTTCCAATGCCGTCGGAGGGCGATACATGTGAAGTGGGCTAAGATAACTTGTGAACCATTTTTCAACCCACTCACCTAACTAACAATCATTCCAGTCTTGCATTGTACATGAAGAACAAAAGCATGCCATCTTTCGTGTATCAATACTCCATGAACCTGTATTTGAGCTAAGGAAAGAGTGTACCTCACTCGATCCTATTAGTGTATAATAGTCTTCATATGGTGCAATGTTAGTATCATCCATCAACCAAAAAAATCTATGAACTGAAGACATATCTTCATTACCTGGACCCATCAAAGCATTACACCACTCGATGATTGATTTTGTATCTGTCAACTTTGCACTGTCTTTATACTTTAACTCTTCTCATGCTAATGCTCTTTTCACACATGCTCCTGCACCATCATGCTCCCCCTTTCCATGTCCAGCCTCACAAAAGTTCCACATATGTTGAACACCTATAATGACATGCATCCTGCACAACCAGTAGAACATGCGCGAGTTCTTGAACTTTGTTGCACAGTTATCAGACCATATTATATGTTGATCGTATTCTATGCCCCTTTGAGCCAAACCACTGTAGAACATCTGGAAGCAACCTTGCACGAAATCTGGAGAATGTGTGCGATCATCACTAATGTAAAAGTGGTACCCCCTCAATACCTTCCTTTGCTCATTTGTACTATCAGATGCATGAATGAATGCTATGTGCACAAATATCGAAACTTGTGTAGAGTTGTAATATTGTGACTACACCTCATGTTGTGGTTGTAGAGTGTAGTTCTTTGCAAATTCAACCACTGATACTATGCTTCCAACTAGAAAGGTGTCCTTACATAGCTTGAACTACGTGTCCAACCATCGGGCTCTATGGGTATGCATTGCATACTCAAACAGTATACTATCACGAAATGTGGTCATAAATTTGTACACTGGAATCTTCTCAATAACCAAATCACACCTTTTTCCTTGAGACCCATATTTTGTAGCATATGCCACTATTTTATACTTCTCGAACTCTACTAGTTTTTTTCCCACCTCATCTGTGCTTTCCATATGTTGACATACTAGCATACGCTGGAAGCCATCGCAATGATCGCATGAACCATACAAGCATGTTGTCCTATAGAATATTTGGCCATCCTCTATTTGACATAATTTTTTTGATAAGAACTCTCTTGAAGATTTTGGTGGGGCTTCTATGCCACAATCCTGCAAAACATCGTTAGTATGCAAACCTAAACATATAGAATGATAAACATCATAATGGTTAGAAAAATAAATATGCAGTCTACAACAACAAGTAGTGCATGTGTGATTTATCTTGATGTAAAAAGGTTTAATTAGTTCAAAAAATCTTTGAGAAATACTAATTTGAGGATAATCATTTTCAAATTTCCAAAAAAATTGGGTTTGAGTCATATCCAAAAAATGCTTTGGATGTGGCTCACGATTCCGACTACTGATTCACCTTCTTACCACATCCCTTTGATTTGGAGATGGCCTTGTGTTATTCTTCCAATACTCTTCAATTAGTGTTCTCAAGGCTTTGACAACTTCTTTATCTTTTCGTGATAGTCTCCCCGAGAATGCCCATAATTCATTTGTATCATTGCCCTCAATTCTTTGCCGCCTTTGAATGGCTCTTGATAAAGTTTTTCTACTAATTCCTATTTTTTCACTAGTCTTTCTAATTAGGTGAGTTATCTTTGTTTGAAAACTTACCAAAGTTGATGTAATGACAAGTCGGGTGACATTACTATCCTTTGAGCATGAGGTCTTACCCACACTCTCATAAGCATCCATTAGATTCTTCACACTAGTGTTTTCACTCGATGCATTCGATGTTCTCAACCTAAGAGTCTTCATGATCCTATACTTTACACCCCGCATCATTTCAACAAATAGTTGACATCTTGCAGTCTCATTTAGCCTTTCAAAGAATCATTCCCAAATCTTATCAGCATATCTTCTACAAGTGCATGTTGAAATCTTACCTTCATGTGCTACAAAATCTCATCATCAATATTAATCAAATACTTTTGTTTTCTACGCAAAATTCTTGGTGGTGTTCTCCTAGGTACATACATCTCAACATTAGGAATTTCATCAATATTTAGTTGAGGTGGGCTAGATTGCATACCTTCGATTGAGGGTGGAGAAGAAGACATACCTTGAGGTTCACATGGGAATGATGGCATACCTTCTTCATCAATTTGGAGTGATGATGTACTCTCAACTTGAGATGTGTTGGATGGTGTCCAAAAATATTCACTTGCAGTAAATGGTGTCCCTCCATATTCACTTGCAGTAGATGGTGTCCATCCATATTCACTTGTGCTAGATGGTGTCCCTCCATATTCGCTTGTGCTTAATGGTGTCCCTTCTTATTCACTTGTTGTAGAGGGCGTGTCTCCAACTACGGTGTCTGAATCTGTCTTATGATGATGCTTTCACATTCGTGGCTTTTTTTCTGCCAATTCCCGTTCTCTTTTTGATGGTTGAGGTTCCTCTACAATCAGGTTATTTTCATCAATCGTTTCCAATTTTTTCTTTTCACGATATGCCGCCACCCGAACTCTCTCCTTTTCTTTCAAGGTTTCATTCTCTTCGTCTGTTAGTTTCCTCTTTGTCTTTTTCTTCGGAATGGCGGATAATTTTATCTATACCATGGTAATGAGATGAATATTAGTTCCTAATAAATGTATCCATTCAAGATAATTGAAAAATATATGTCATTGAAGGCTTCATTTAAATAATACTTCCAATCATCTTGTACAAAAGTAGTCTTTTATTGTTAATGTTTCTAGCCAACCACCAAGGGAATAAGGACTATGATGTAAAGTCCCAATAGTGTTTTTGATGTGCGAGTTAAGGAAAACTTAGGGTAGTCTAGAGCCTTGAAGTTTGGAGAAGCTTGAATGATGAAATTAGGCAAATTAGTCCATGTAGACTTGGCAATTTGTCCTAAAAGTGGGAAAACGGCATTAATGATGCTCTAAGCCTGACCCAAGGTTCCTAGCACATGGGAGAAAGGTATATAAGGTCATAAAAACCCTAATTGAGCATGTGGGAAAGTTATTGTACAATTTGGAGTTTTGTAAGGGGAATTTGTGAGTTGGAAGAGTGCAAATTTCATTGAATTTCTGTTTTTGTGCCTCCATCCAGTCAAGAATGGATTGAAAGGACCTGTCTAATGCTTTGAGTCTTTCAATTTTGTCACTTAATTACTATGTGAAGCATTATATTAGCCATTTAGTTCAATTGCTTTATGTTTTGCAAGTTTTTAGAGTTTTTGGTCTCATAGCCGGTTCAGGCCAGTTTTTGGAAATAATGATCCCCACTTGAATTCCCATGGCAAGGATACCATGGCCACTTGGAATCAAGTAGGGGACTATTTTTACAGTGTACATATGGTGTGTGGTGTCTTGGTTTGCAAGGGAGATGTTCAAGAACTAGGCGAGTGCAAGTGCATTTTGGCTAGTGGCTTGGAGAGGAGAGCAGTAAAGAAAGTTGCTAAATGGATTGGTTTGTGCTAATAAAGAGTAAGAGAGTTTGGGCACATGTATTCTAGACATTTTTGTGCAAGGAGGAGACTTGAGGAGGTCATTGAAGCCCTTAAAGTTGGAAAAAGGAGCCAGAACCCTAGAAACCCTGAAAAATAGGGGGTATGAGGACAGTCCTATGTACAAATGCCAAAGGGACTAAACACCTAGTAAATATTGAAGCCTAGGGTACCAATAGAAAGAATATATAAAAATATTTGGGGGTTGTTAAGACCGTTTTTGAGAAAAGCCAAGATCACAGGTTCTAGGAGGCTTAATTGGGCAAAAGGCTACAAGGCCTAAAATTGGGTTTTTCAAGAAAGTGATGGGTACAAGGTGAAAGAATCCTATGAGATGGATCGGTGAGGAGTCAAATAAACAAGGGGATAGTGATAATACCCTTTCATATCCCCTCGGGTGGTTAGGACACTTTGGGTCAGTGTGGAGCCCGAGGAAGCTTAGTGGTGAATTGAGAGCAATGGTGAAGAATTTGAAATTGGTGGAGAGTCTTATGAGGTGAGAGGGGTTTAGGAGGGATCCCTGAGTAGGGTAGAGAGGAATACCCTAGGAATTCCAGAGAATAGGTCTTGGGAAGAGCAAGATTTCTTTTGCAAGATAAGACTCCCCATCAATTGTTGAAGGACTAGTCTATGTAATGAACTTTTGACCTTGTGCAGGGTATTTTGAAGATGTTTGATGCTTTGGAATAGTCTGGGAAGGCCCGGGTATACGAGTTTCTATAAAACCTCCCTCTTTGCATTGAAAAATGGGGGTTTTTGTATTGGAAGCCTAGTTGAGCGGGTAAGGTCCTAAGACCTAGAAATTATCTTGTTTTGAGACCTAATTGTCTTTTCACAATCAAATGTTTTGTGAAGGGAAATATAGTTGAATAAGTGTGTCAAGAAAGGTGTTGATTTCTTCCTTTGTACTGCATCAGTTTGTGTAGAGGTATTGGAAGGTGTTTGGACCCTTCAGAGGAATGGGAGAGGCTTGGAGTTGTCTTAAAGGATGAATTTTGGTGAATGGTTCTGAATTTCTATAATTGGCAAGTGTAAAATGGTAATTGGAAAGTGTAAATAATTGTGTATATAATTTGGTAATTTAAAATGTGCATTGACAACCTAAGGTTATAATGTCAAACAAAAATGAAAGCAAGCCATAATAGAATGAAGAAAATTTGTAAAGACTTCACATACCTTAAAAACCAAACTTTCAAATGGAGGAGTTCAACCCAATTATGTAGCCTTAGCTTCTTCTTTCTTCAAACTCCACGATAATTTGACTTGTTCAAAAGCTTGTTCCCTTCCACACTTCAATTATATATCAGTTTTCAATGGAATTCAAACTTCAATTGATATTATATGTCTTTCAACGTCGAAACTCTACTATTTCATGCAAAGATGGTAAAAAGATCATGGAAAAGGTGATGGAAAGTGAAAAAGATGCTTGTACACTTCACAACATCATCAAAAATATATTTTTTGTCAGAGCACGCGCAGAACCAGGGGAATATGCAGACTATGGGCCTTCAAATCACGGGTATATTTTTTTTTTTCCGGTTTAGTGGACTACAAAACGTGCACGCATTATAATGCTAGCGTGTTATGTGAAATTAGGTTTTCTTAGTGTATTTTTTATAGTATAGGAGTTTCTGAGAGAGTGGGAGGGAGAGAGGGGGAGAGTGGAAGATAGAGAGGGAGGGAGAAGGGGAGAGTGGGAGAAAGAGAGAGGGAGAGAGTGGGAGATAGAGTGGGAGGGAGAGAGGGGAGAGTGGGAGATAGAGAGAGAGGGAGA